>CM021103.1:33523239-33617271 GCA_007115665.2 Sequoiadendron giganteum | reverse complement strand
TTAAGGGTAGAGGGGAAAGAGATAGAGGGAGTGACTAAGAAAGAGACCTAAGAGAGGGAGAGGAGGAGAGGGGGTAGAAGGGAGAATTTTGAGAGAGAGAGAGGAAGGGAGGGAGTTGGAGAGAGATAGAGGGAGGGAGGGTTAAGGGTATAGGGTTTAAGGGTTAAGGGTTTAGGGTTTAGGGTTTAGGGTTAAGGGTATAGGGTTAAGGGTTTAATGGTTTAGGGTTTAATGGTTAAGGATAGAGGATTAAGGGCTAAGGGTAGAGGGGAGAGAGATAGAGGGAGTGAGTGAGTGAGAGAGAGATACCTAAGAGAGGGAGAGGTGGTAGGAGGGAGAAGCTTGGGAGAGAGAGAGGGAGGGAGTGGGAGAGAGATAGAGGGAGGGATGGTTAAGGGTAGAGGGTTTAAGGGTTTAGTGTTTAAGGGCTAACAGTTTAGGGTTTAGGGTTAAGGGTAGAGGGTAGAGGGTTTAAGGGTTTAAGGTATAAGGGTTTAGGGTTTAGGCTTAAGGGTAGAGGGGAGAGAGATAGAGGGAGTGACTGAGAGAGAGAGACCTAAGAGAGAGAGGGGTAGAGGGTGTAGGAGGGAGAGTGTTGAGAGAGATAAACGAAGGGAGGGAGTTGGAGAGAGAGGCTGGGAGGGAGGGTTAAGGGTTTAGGGTTTAATGGTTTAGGGTTTAAGGGTTAAGGGTTTAGGGTTTAGGGTTTAGGGTTAAGGGTAGAGGGTTAAGGGTTTAATGGTTTAGGGTTTAAGGGTTAAGGATAGAGGATTAAGGGTTAAGGGTAGAGGGGAGAGAAATAAAGGGAGTGAGTGAATGAGTGAGAGAGAGAGGGAGATGCGGTAGGAGGGAGAGACTTGGGAGAGAGAGAGAGGGAGGGAGTGGGAGAGAGATAGAGGGAGGGATGCTTAAGGGTAGAGGGTAGAGGGTTTAAGGGTTTAGGGTTTAGGGTTAAGGGTAGAGGGTAGAGGGTTTAATGTTTAAGGGTTTAGGGTTTAGGCTTAAGGGTAGATGGGAGAGAGATAGAGGGAGTGACTGAGAGAGAGAGACCTAAGAGAGGGAGATGGGTAGAGGGTGTAGGAGGGAGAGGGTTGAGAGAGATAGAGGAAGGGAGAGAGTTGGAGAGAGATAGAGGGAGGGAGGGTTACAGGTATAGGGTAGAGGGTTTAGGGTTTAGGGTTTATGGTTAAGGGTAGAGGGTTAAGGGTTTAATAATTTAGGGTTTAAGGGTTAAGGGTTAAGGGTTAAGGGTTTAGGGTTTAGGGTTAAGGTTAGAGGGTTAAGGGTTTAAGGGTTAAGGATAGAGGATTAAGGGTTAAGGGGAGAGGGGAGAGAGATAGAGGGAGTGAGTGAGTGAGAGATAGATACCTAAGAGAGGGAGAGGTGGTAGGAGGGAGAGACTTGGGAGAGAGAGAGAGGGAGGGAGCGGGAGAGAGATGGATGGATGGATGGTTAAGGGTAGAGGGTTTAAGGGTTTAGTGTTTAAGGGTTAAGGGTTAAGGGTTAAAAGTAGAGGGGAAAGAGATGGAGGGGGGAGAGAACCCTTAAACCTAAAACACTTAAAACCCTCTACCCTAAACCCTAAACCCTAAACCCTCTATCTCTCTACCCTCTACCCTTAACCCTAAACCCTAAACCCTAAACCCTCAACCCGTAAACCCTCTACCCTCTACCCTTAACCCTCTACCCTCTATCTCTCTTCCACTCCCTCCCTCTCTCTCTCTCAAGAGTCTCCCTCCTACCCCCTCTCCCCCTCTCAGGTCTCTCTCCCTCTCACTTACTCACTCCCTCTATCTCTCTCCCCTCTAACTTTAACCCTAAACCCTAAACCCTTAATCCTTAAACCCTAAACCATTAAACCCTCTACCCTCTACCCTTAACCCTCCCTCCCTATGTCTCTCTCCCACTCCCTCCCTCTCTCTCTCTTTCAAGTCTCTCCATCCTACCCCCTCTCCCTCTCTTAGGTCTCTCTCTTTTTCACTCAATCCATCTATCTCTCCCATCTCCCTTAAACCCTATAGCCTCAACCCTCAACCAAATACCCTAAACCATCAACCCTATACCCTCAATTCTCAACCATCTACCCTATACATTGGATCCTCAACCCTGATCTATCTTTTTCCATCCCTCCTCTTATCTCATTATCTGTATCTCACTTCTCCCTCCATATCTCCCTCCCTCCATCTCTCCCTCCCTCCATCCCACCTTCTCTTCCCTAATCCCTCAACCCTATACCCTCAACCCTTAAAACCTTAAACACTCAACCCTATACCCTAAACCCTCAACCCTCAATCCTTAAATCCTAAACCCTTAAACTCTCTACCCTCAACCAAATACCCTCAACCCTCAACCCTAATCCCTAATCCCTCAACCCTTAAACCTAATTAAAATCTCTACCCTAATCTCTCAACCCTTAACCCTTTATCCCTAAACCCTTAAACCCTCAATCCTCAACCCTCTACCCTCTACCTTCAACCCTAAAACCTCAACCCCTATACCTTGTACCCCATTTGTTGGACCCTCAACCCTAATCCATCAACCTTATACACTCAACCCTCTACCCTCAACCTTAAACTCTTAACCCTAAACCCTTAAACCCTCTACCCTCTACCCCATACATTAAACCCTTAACCCTCAATTCTCAACCCTCAACACTTAATCCCTTAATTCTCAAGCCTTAAACCCTCAACCCTTAACCCTTATACCCTCTACCTTATACATTAGACCCTCAACCCTAATCCGTCAACCATATACCCTTAAACCTATACCATAAACCCTCTACCCTCAACCCTAAATCCTCAAACCTAAACCCTTAAACCCTAAACCCTTAAACCTTCTACCCTCTAGCCTCAACCCTCTACCCTCTACCCTCTACCCTCTACCCTCTACCCTCTACCCTCTACCCTCAACCCAATACCCTAAACCATTAATACTATACCCTCAATTCTCAACCCTAATATATCTCTATCCCTCCCTCCTCTTCTCTCCTTCTCTCTATCTCACTTCTCCCTCCATCTCTCCCTCCATCCTTCCCTCCCTCTCTACTGTAATCCCTCAACCCTATACCCTCAACCCAATACCCTCTACCCTAAACCCAATACCCTCTACCATCAACCCTATACCCTCAACCCTTAAACCCTTAAACCCAAGTAAACTCTCTACCCTAATCCCCCAACCCTCAACCCTTAATCCGTTGATTCTTAAACCCTCTACCCTCTACCCTCTACCCTCAACCCTCAACCCTTAAACCCTAATCCCTCAACCCCTATAACCTCTACCCTATACATTGGACCCTCAACCCTATACCCTCAACCCTCTACCCTCAACGTTAAACCCTCAACCCCCAACCATTAAACCCTCTACCCTCTACCCTCTACCCTATACCCTATACAACCCTCAACTCTCAATTCTCAACCCTTAACCCTTAATCCCTCAACCCTAGGTAGGTAGGGAAACATAGGTGAGATACAAAGTGATGAAGGGAGAGGTAGGTAAACAAAGGGATATGGGAGATAAATATAGGTAGAGAGGAAAGGAGATGTGGAGAGAGGAGAGATAGAGAGAAGCAGAGAGGGGAAGGAGGGACATGTAGGGAGGAGATAGAGGTGTGTGTGTGTGTGTGTGAGAGAGAGAGACAGAGACAGAGACAAAGAGAGACAGAGACAGAGACAGAGATAGAGAGACAAAGACAGATAGAGACAGAGACAGAGATAGAGAGAGAGAGACAGAGATAGAGACAGAGAGAGGGATGGAGAGGAGAGATAGAGAGTAGAGAGGGAAAGAGGTAGGGAGGAGACATAGTTGAGATATAGAGTGATGGAGGGATAGGGGAGATAAAGATAAATATAAAGGGAAGGAGATGTAGAGAGAGATGATAGATAGAGAGAAGTGGAGAGTGGAGGGATGGTGGGAGAGGAAAGGAGGAGATAGAGGTGAGTGTGTGAGAGAGGGAGAGAGAGTGAGAGGAGAGAAAATGAGGGGAGAGAGGAAGGGGGAGAGAGAGAAAGAGAGTAGAGAGGGAAGGGGGGAGAGATAGAGAGTAGAGAGGGAAGGAGAGAGTAAGAGAGAAAGAGGGGGGAGGGAGAGAGTGGTAGGTAGTGGAGGGAGAGGTAGGTAGAGAGGGAAGGAGAGAGGGATAGATAGGAGGGAGAGAGGGAAGGAGGGAGAGTGAGATGGAGAGAGTGGTGAGATAGATAGTAGAGAGGTAAGGGGAGAATGAGAAATAGAGATAAAGAGAGAGAGGGAGGTTGGAGGGAGGGAGAGGTAGAAAGGGATAAGTGAGACATAGAGAGGGAAGGAGTCAAAGTGGGATAGAGAGAGAATGGTGATTTAGAGAGGAGGGAGTGAGAGGGAAGGAGGGAAAGTGGGAGAGAGGGAATGGTGATTTAGAGAGGAGGGGGTGATAGGTAGGGATAGATATAATGGTGAGATAGAGAGGAGAGAGTGAGAGAGAAAGAGAGGGATGGAGAGATAGAGAGAGAGGTAGGTAGAGGAAGGGAGAGGAGAGATAGAGAGTAGAGAGGGAAAGAGGTAGGGAAGGAGGCATAAGTGAGATAGAGAGGGATGGAGAGAGAGTGATGGAGGGAGAGGTATGTATAGAGAGGGAAAGAGAGAGGAGAGATAAAGAGTAGAGAGGGGAGGGATAGGTAGGGAGATAGAGGTGTGTGTGTGAGTGAGAGAGAGAGAATGGTGAGATAGAGAAAAAGATCGATTGAGAGAGAAAGAGGGGGAGGGAGGGAGGGACAATAGTGAGAGAGATTGGGAGGAGAGACAAAAAGAAGTGGAGGGAGGGTGAGGTCGAGAGAGGGAGGGAGAGGAGAGATAGAGAGAAGTAGAGAGGGAAGGATGGAGGGAGGGAGTGTTAGTGAGGGAGATAGAGGTTTGTGTGTGAGAGAGAGAGATAGAGAGAGTGGTGAGATAGAGAGGGGAGAGTGAGAGGGAGGGAGAGATAATTATGAGATAGAGAGGAGAGAGTTAGAGAGAAAGTGGGGGAAGAGAGGGATAAAGAGTGAGAGAGAGATGTAGGTAGAGGGAGGGAGAGGAGAGATAGAGAGTAGAGAGGGAAAGAGGTAGGGAGGGAGACATAAGTGAGATACAAAGTGATGGAGGGAGAGGTAGGTAAAGAGAGAGAGAGGGGAGATAAAGATAAGTAGAGAGGGAAGGAGATGTAGAGAGAGAAGAGATAGAGAGAAGTAGAGAGGGGAGGGATGGAGGCAGATGTAGGGAGGAGATAGAGGGGTGAGAGAGAGAGAGGGGAGAGAGGGAAGTAGGGAGAGAGGGAGGGAGTGGAGAGATAGATAGTAGAGAGAAGGAGAGAGTGAGAGAGAAATATGATACAACTTGCTGACTACTAAAATTTGACCTGATTACTGAAATTTGAATTGCCGATTACTAAAATTTGACTAAGTCTAAATTTTTTAAGATCTTCCAAAAACTAGAATTTACATTATAACTCCTAGAGATCTAAAACCACTCTCAAACATCCTACCTATATACATGAAATATATAACTTAAATTATAAGAAAGTAAATGTCCATATGTAAATGTCAACTTATACTTAAATGTTTATTTCATGGATATAGTTTCCATGGCAGAGAAAGCGAGCATAAAAGAGTTTAGAAAAATGCATTCAAAAATTCATTCCTTTAAGAAAGAGAACTCAAACTTGTTCATTCATTGAAAAATTCAAGCAATTTGTCGCTTGCCAAATGGTAAAGCAATTTGGAGAGTGCCAAATTTGGCGAACGCAATATGGCCTATTACAGGTTTTTTGCAATTTGACACCAAAATTGTGTCACAGATTGGTGCACTTACCCTAAACTGAAATTTTTTCTTTTAACTTTAAGTTTGTTGGGTAGCCAATTCTTTTAAGTTATCAAATCCTACCATCATACATAATCAAAATTTTGTTGTTTCAAATGACTATGAGCACTAACTTTCACTATTTGAAGATGTTGAAACCTTGTCATAGAGAGCTAGAACATTGATGCAACCACTCATCGTACCTTATTACCTTATTAAGACTTGATTACCTTATCAAGACTTAATTACCTTATAACTTGTCAAATTCTAGCGATGAAATGATAGATTAATCATAATGTCACCTTGGGATCACATCACCATGAAAGAACTTCATCCAAAATCCTTATGACTGTAGGTACCACCGAATAGGTATTTGTCAAATCTATCTTCCTCGAGCGAGGGAAATTTAGGAAGAGAAGAGGAAAGCGAGACATGTAGTAGGTCTAAAAGAGGGAGATCAAATAGAGGTGAAAAGATTAAATGAAAATTCCATTAAACGCATGGAATTTTTTCTTGCTGAAGGGGGGTCATGTTCTTATGATGATGAGAGCATAGGCAACATCAAGGTGCCCTTGAGGTATAAACATCTATGGAAAAAATGGGTACCCAAGGAACTTCCTCCAATAAAAACTAATTTTTGTGTCAACGAGAGGATATATCGCATAGCACCATCATCATTACATGGTTTGGGCCTATTTTTCATGGATGGCATAAAGGTCTATTACGACAAAGTTACTAAATTGATGGAGTATGTTGGACCCTATTATAGTTACAAAGATTGGATGCAGTTGGTTCAATATACACGAAGTATGCGTAGGTATGCACTGTCAGCAAATTATATACAACTAAAAGATAAGGATAAAAATAAAGGAGTGGCTATGTACATTGATGAAAGGCCAAAAACATCAAGGAATATTGCAGGGTTTATAAACAGTACATGACCAGGGTCAAGAAATAAGCAACCCTATTGCATATTCGAGGCGCACGATGGAAACCGTGTATTCATATGTGTGATAAAATCAGCAGGGGAAGAGTTGCTAATAGATTACAATCTGAATCACATAGATACAAACATGGTTACTATGGGGGTGGTACATAATATATACCATTTTATCCAACCTCCAATTAATGACTCCAATATACCATTTTATTATTATGTTTTTTTTTGTAAGTCTATTGGTTTCATTTCGGTAATGTTTTTTTATATTTATTTTTTGTCACAGTGGGACATTGATCAAACGGGGAAGGCTCCATCCTAGAGCACAAATCGTGATGCATCTTCAAGCACTTCTACCTAATAGGTTTACTTGATTGTAATTGTACAAATTAGACATGAGAAAAATGTTTTATTATTATGTTTTTTTCATAAGTTTATTGGGTTAATTTCGATAATATTTTTAATAGTCTTGTCGCAGTCGGCTGATCGGGGAAAGGCATCAACAGTAGAGGAGAGCATTCATAGGGAGGTGTAGTCACTATTATACGATGATGACATCTCATATTCCACAAACCCTCTGGATATGATAAGGAAGACCCAAAAAAATGCAATGAAGAAATCCTTTAGTTGTTATTCATAGTGCCTCAAATAGATGAGATAAGAGAAAGGGTTAAAATATTGACCGAGAGAGCATAGAACTTGCAAGTAAGTTCTCATGAGATCTTTACTTATAACATAAGTTCATTCATGGTTTTATATTTTGTACTCTTTTATGTCATGAACTAAAATATGTGTTGTTTTTATAGGATTTTTTGCATCCTCATGATGCTGCTAGCCATGATAAGGGTACTGCAAGTGCTACCCGGGGAGTAGGGGTTGGTACAAGTGCCGATCCTGATCTTCTTGCGCATACATCACATCATCTGACCCCATCATCTGTGCCTATATTATCGATTGAAATGTTGGAAACACATAGCATGCAAACATCGGGTAGTGCACCCTCTGGCAATGAACACATGCTAGAACATGCGCTAGGACATGAACCTGGGGATGCAGAGGCCACTAGTACTGGTGATGTTTTAGCAGCATTTCCTAGATCTTCCCATATTACTAGTATGAGACCATTGCCAGTCACTTTTTTGGTGACCGATGATTTCGTTCCCATAAAGATAGAGAAGGTCCCAGGTAGTTTAAAATGTTTTAATTATTATTATATATAATCCAATTGAAATTTACTTATTGATCACTCTTTTTAGACTAATGATCCCATGATCATTTTGTAGGAAATGATATTTTTTTATAAACATCTAAATGATATTACATTGAAGATCTTCGGGCCCACCATACGTACATGGTGGAATGCCCAAAATCAAGATTTAAAAGATGAGCTCATTAACCGTTTAGTTGTGTTGTTCGGTAATAACACATTCAACTGAACCAAGGTCCTTAAGAAAGATGATACCTATCTAAAGTATGTGAGGGACCAATATAGGTCACATTTAGAGAAGAAAAAAAAGTACGAGCATCCCCCCATGATTCCAGAGAGGGAGTGGAAGGACTTGGTGTCAGATGGAAAGGAGAAGGCTGAAAATAAAAAAAGGAGAGACACCGTCGGGCCAAGGAAGGTATGTGATACTATCAAAAATGTAATTATATATTGATTACTTTTTATTTTTACATAATATAATGTATTTCAAACTTTACATAGGCTGCTCGACACATCGAAGGCAACAAAGGCAATACTGGAAAATCACGGGCAACACAAACTTGGCTCTGGTGGTTATATGAAATTACCCGCACGAATTGTAAGTATCAATAAATGAAATATTGCATCCAAATAATAAATTGCAAACAATTTTGGTTTTATCACACCATAGAAGCAAAATTCATGATCTTATGCAAGAATCCAGGGCTCTGAATTCAACAGAGTGCCCACAGAAGAGGGCCTAAAGATTGCCTTCCTACAAGGCTATGGAGTCGTGGCTGAACGCCTAAGACTCTTGACTGGGAAAACACAAGCTTCCACTGCATCCGACAAGCAGGTAAATAAACTCAATGAAGTTTATTTAAAACTGAATACTTGTGCAATCTATTCAATATTAATTTCCACCATAAAGTAATTATGTGCCTATTTGTTTTAAACAGGCAAACAATGATAATACTGCACATGACATTGGAATGCAACCTAGTGAGGGTGGAGCACAACCTACATATGAAGGTCATGGTGTGCATCTCGGTATTGGATGTATTCATGTGCTATACAAAACACAATATGGATCAATACAATTAAACATCTTTAATTGCAATTGGTGTATTAATTAATGTAACCTTTCGTGTTTCAACTTTAGAGCATGTAGAACGTGATCAACATGTTGAGCATGATCAAGCTAGACAAGATCAGGAACATGATGTGGCCCCATTAGCTAAAGAGGACCACTCTAATGTTTTTTTAAACACGTTTAATTGCAATTGGTGTATTAATTAATGTAACCTTTTGTGTTTCAACTCGAGATCAAGATATAGAGGTTGTTCAACATGTTGAGCATGAGGCTATAAGACAAGATTAGGAACATGATGTGGCCCCATCAAGTAAAGAGCACCACTCTAATGTTCTTTTAATTAATGAAATACTTGTAACAATAATAATAAAACATATCAATTTAACATTTCTTTTTTATGCAAAAAACCCCCCATTGCAATGGCGTCCACGTCATGAGTAAACAACTAGGCATACATTAAGATCACAAACAAATCTCAGAACAATTGAAGGGGGGACAAATGATTTAGAAAATAATACTCCACTTCAACTTTTTTTAGCTACAAAAAAAAGTGATTGTAATCATATTATGACAACCATATTTTTAATAATATGTAAAAACTGAAAGAATGAATGTTATATGTTAATGAATGAATGTGAATATGTTAATGAATGAATTTTATATGTTAATGAATGAATGTTATATGTTATTAATGGATGAATGAATGAATATTATATGTTATTAATGGATGAATGAATGAATGTGAATATGTTAATTAATGAATGTTATATGTTATTAATGCAAGATGAATGAATGAATGTTATATGTTATTAATGGATGAATGAATGATTAATGTTATATGATCGGGTATGGGGAATTGAGAGTGATGTGAGGGGGGGGGAGGGGCCAAATGAGCTTCCACCATCACGTGGTTGGCCCTGTTAAGTAGAGAATATTAAACTATTCTCGAAACAAAGAGAAGCTCAATAATGTAATGCACTTTTCAATATAATAAATGCATCATTTGAAGCATCAAACCAATATGCAAAGATGAAAGAAAGTGCTAAATTTTCACTATGGTGGCAGAAAAATGATTCTTTATACCTTGATGCCTTCATTTCCAAGCCAATTTATCCTACTTTGTATAGCTCTACCATGTTTGTGGATGTGATATGTCTCCTACACAAAAAACATGTACCAGTTTACAGCCTTCAATACAACTACATCCAAGTATCTTTTTGATTCCTCTATCTTTCATCAATCTCTTTACTTTTTGAACCTCGTACAAATGTTTTAGATGAAGAACCCATTATTGTGAAATGTGCCTCTAGTTGAGTAAAGTGAATCCATGCTCTGCATCTTAATTTGAAGTTGTTTCCATTCCAATGTTCTGAGTTTAGTTTGTTTGTATGGCTTTGTATGAATACCACATTATGCTGTGTGTGGATTTGGTTTCAAAGATCGGTTTCTTTTGTTTTGAGTGGTGACATAACTCTAAAATTTGACTTTTGTGCATAATAGGTTAGTGGAAAAATTGATAGCTTTGAAGGGTTTAGAGGCTCGACTGAGATAGATACATGGATATTTGGATCTTGTTGTTGATGGGAGGCTTCCACTTAACCATGAAATTTTATACCATCTGTAGGTATGCAAAAATTTCTCTACTTACATTCATTCAACTTATTATCTTCCTTACCAAAATCTACCCTTGTTAAGCCACAACCATAACTAGCACACTATCATAATGCTTCAATTTGAGTCATTAATCTTTTTCTTGACAAAAAGGATAATAATCATTAATACATTACTAAGGGTAAACATATTGCATAAAGACCTATTGAGGATAAACCATAGTCTACCAATCCATTGAGACTCACAGTGCATAAAACCATTGAAAATACATCACAGTCATAACCTTTTCTAATTCATGGTGTTTGATATTTTTTGCACCCTCATTACTATCATTTCCCTTGTTAAAATCATCTTTTGTTAGTTGATTGTCATTATTTTTCCTTGAGATTTGACCCCTTTGTGATTTCTCATCAAAACTCTATATCTTTAGTATTCCTCCATAGCACTGCCCCTCTGTTACATCATACATTGTGTATTGCTTCTTCCTCATGAATATCAATGCACATGACTATCCTTGCAAATATATGGCATGTCTGTTTGTGACTATCTTTTCATGCTTTTGACTTCCTTATTGCACTTTCCTTTTAACTATCTTTAAATCATGTTAGTGTCATAGGTTATTAGTCATAACAAACTATCCTTTCAACTTCACAAGGTCACTCAGTATTTGTCTTTTATCCTTGGAATATCATCATGACTATCTTGGTGATCGTTGTCCATCATTGAAGATTTTGACTCACTTTCCATGTCTTGAAATTTAGCGTGTAAAACCTAAGACTTATGTCCTCATATGCTTCATGCCTCCAAGTCTGTCCACAAAAAATTCATGGCACAAGTCTTTCCACAAAAAACTTCATGCTCTATGACTCATGCTCGATGATTTGTTTTCTTGCATTTGTTCTCTCAACGTTGTTCCTTTTGTATGTCATTGCATAAGACTACCTTTAATTGTCACCTTCTTACAAACCCTAGGGCTTAATGCATAAGGTATTTGTTAATTCTCTTTGCAACAATTCATTGTGGGAGCTAACTCTATCCATTGAATAATATCTACACCCTTTTCAATGTAAGGTGACTGCCATAAACCATTGCCCCTTTCCTTCTTCACGGTCACTGTCTTAATCACATTGGATGTGACTTGAATCTTTTGCCCTCTTGAGACTTGTAGATTTCTCATTCAATCTTTTTCATGTCAAACATATCATTGGTTATTTGATCATATTTATACCCTACACTTGCATACCTTTTCTTTCACAGTCCATTTTATTGTCATGCCTCTTTATGCTTGGATTATACTATCTTCTCATCAACTAATGACATCTTATGGTAGTCACAAAGACCTATGATTGCCCTATTCAATGATCTCATGTCTTTATTCATTAGTCTTCATTTCATTATTTCCCTTTTTTCATTATCATAGTCATTTATCTCTATTGTGTATCATCCCTGGTGCCCATTAACAAGTGATTGTGATGTAAAAATCTTGCAAGAAACCTGTCCTCTATTGATGATCTTTAAAATGCCATAAATTTCATGGTCTTTTAGCTACTATCATCAATGAAATTCCCCTTATTGTAGCTTCAATGAGTGTGCTTAGAAATTGTTATGACTGTTATTATCTAAAACTCTTGCTATCTTCACCTGATCTGACAAGGGTTTTAAAAATTTTTCAAAGCCTTGGTGAACTCAATATCTTCAATGGTGTTTTGGTTGTGGTTTCTCTTATTGTCACATATTTAAACTCTTCACTTAATGAAAACAATCGATATAGTTCACTATCGCCCATTGTTGGCTTCAAGTGCTCATTATAAGTAGCCATTATCCCATGAGTGATGTAGTAATAACTAGTTATCCGTCCTAGATCATTAACCTAGAAATATCCACTTTTCCAATCATATTTCACCAAATTACTTTTGTCCAAGATAGTTGCAGCTGAATGTATTTGTTAACATAAAGAGTTCAATTATCAAAATCACTAACAAGTACCATTAAAGTAAAATGCAAGGGTCATACTTGTCTAACAATACCATAGTAAAATTACTATGCACTAAATTGAAAATCACAGCTATGCTTACCAAGTTTTCCCTTCTATCTTCTAAGGTATTGTCTTTCTATAAAGCATTTCATTTAGAACACAAATATGTCTAGGCTTGTAGAGAATCTTGTTGGACAAGTACAATGTGGCAACCTATTTGTTTTGCACAAGTTTGGCATAGGTTTGCACAAAGTTTGTGTTTGTTGGATAAAAGTTCTCCTAGTTTGAGAAGTTGTGGCTACACGAGTTCAACATTGTAATGAGTACCTGAACTGGTAGTAGTCTACTAAGACAATTGATTGCCTTGCCTTCCCTCTTCTTTTGCTTGATCAATTGATGGAACTACTATAAGGATGTTTTCCAATTTTCTTTGTGTATGTAAGAACTAAAGTAGGTTATGATGGGTGTGAATGATTCTCTCCTTACCCAAGATGCAGTGGCACCATTGCTTGATAGATTCTATGGTGGAATACAACTCCTTTTCATAGGCAGAGTGATACTGAAAGTCTCATAATGATACACGATCTAATGTTCATGAGTATGGGGTGGAGTGCGTAGTTAGATGCATTAGTCTGAATTTCAAAGGGGTGTGCTATGTTAGGCATTTTGTAAAGGCATTGCTTGAGCTCCTCGAAGGCATGTTGTGTAGGTGTCCACGAGAATGGTGTCTTGGTGTGCATGATTTGATTGAGTGACCATGCAATGTGAGAAACCAAGAACAAATTTGGGATAGAAGTTGGAAAGTTTAAGGAAATTGCACAAGTCAATGAGGTTGTACATTGTGTTGGTCAATCTCAAATTGGCTTGATTTTGCTAAGGTCTACATGTAAATTGGCATGGTCAATGATGTAGCCCAAGTACTAAATCTATGTGGCTCCAAAAGTGCATTTTTCGAGGTTGGCTTGCAACTTGAATTGGTGTAGTGTATCTAGTATGTAGGAGACTTGTTCCATGTACTCCTCCTAAGTTTTTCTAAAGAGGTAGATGTCGTCTAAGTAGACAATGATGGAAGTGGTGAAGGTTTGTAGGATATCATTCATTACGAACATGAATGTGGCTAACCCATTATGCTTCACTATGGTGGTAGATAAATTATTTTTTATTTTTTAAAAACAGTAATGTTTCATCGATATTTTGACGAAAATCATTCGACGAAAGGCAAAAAAATTCTGACGAGGTTGCTGTACCCCTGACAAAATTTTCATCGCAATGGCAAGTCCACCTCATCGAAATTTCGACGAACACCATCTGACGAAAGGCAAAAACTTCCGATGAGGTTGTTGCAGCCCTGACGAAATTTTGTCATAATTGCAATGCCACCTCGTCAGAAAAACGATGAATCTTTGTTGTTTTTTTGACACTTGTAAATGGGCACTTTGCAATGTTTTTATTTTTGGTCGTCGATAGATGGAAAAAATTGCGTCGATTTTGCAATGAAAACCACCAACAATTTCTGTGGCACTGACTGACGATGTTGGGTCATGGTTTCGACAAAAAAATATTTATCAGTAAAGTGATAAAATTTAGAGGAGTGTTTCGTCAGTAATTCAAAAATATTTTGTCTAAATGTCACCAAACATTCATCAGAATTTGTAGTCAAATACAATAGTGTATCTGCATTAGTTCTTCCTTCATTGCTTCCATCCAATGTTCATCTTTGCATGCTTCACTGATATTTCTAGGCCCAGTCTTGGATATCAGACAATATTCTTCTACAATCCTTCTTCTAGTCTGTACACCTTTGTTCTTGTCTCTTATGATCTAAATTTCAGAATGACTTCTCTTTACATATTTTGGAGTTTTTGAGTTCTTTTGTTTTTCTTTCTGCATTTCCACTGTCTTCTTCTTCTTGATTCTCTTGATTCACCGAAACAATTTGAACTTGATTTTGTGTCTGCACATCCTTTCCATTCTCAGTATTATCTTGTTGGTCATCTGAATCATATCCGAAATACCTGGATAATTTTTCAATATCTTCATCAACTCTGATATTTTCAATTTCAACCATCTTCTTCCATCTTTTATTGTAGCACCTATAGGCTTTGTTCTTAGTAGAGTAACCCATAAATATTCCTTCATCACTTCTAGCTTCAAACTTGCCAATATCTTCATCCCTCTTAATATAACATCTACTTCCAAAGATTTTGAAATACTTAACAGTAGGATTATAACCAAACCATAGCTCAAAAGGAGTCTTACCAAAATTACCATTAACATTCACCCATTTGATAGTGTATACTGCAGTGCTTACAACTTCTCTCCAGTAGGAATAAGGAACATTACCTTCCAACATCATAGTTCTGACAACATCTAATTTTTTTTTGTGTTTTCTCTCAACAACTCCGTTATGTTGTGGGGTCTAGGGAGAAGATAACTATCTTTTTATTCCATGCTCTTCACAAAATGAATTGAACTCGTGGGAAGTAAATTCACCACCTCTGTTTGATCTCAAACATTTGATCTTCAAACCTGTCTCAGTTTCTGTCATAGCCTTAAAGCTTTTGAATTTCTCAAATGCCTCATGTTTTTCTCTTAAGAAAGCAACCCAAACCATTCTAGAATAATCATCAATAAGCAACATAAAGTACCTTTCTCCTTGTAGGATTTTGATTCTGGATGGACCACATAAATCAATATGTACCAAATCCAGTACTCCATTTGAATGATACTGTTTGCTCTGAAATGAAATTCTTGTCTATTTTCCCATCTGACATTCCTTACATATAATGTTAGTAGGCTTCACTAACTTGGGTAGATCTCCAATTGCTTGTGTGGAGCTTATTTTGACAATGTTATCAAAGTTTACATGACACAATCTTCTATGTCATAACCAACTTACATCAACTTGAGCAATCAAACAACTTTTACTAGCAACATTCAAGTGAAAAATATTACCTCCTATCTTTGTTCCTGAAGCAATCACATTTCCCGAGCTTCCCAAAATCCCACACTTACCATCTTTGAACTGAAGATTGTAACCTTTATCAACCATCTATCCAACACTCAACAAATTCTGCTTCAAACCTTCAACATATAGAACATCATCAGTATTTCATTTACCTCCAAGAGAAATAGTGCCTCTGCCACAAATCACACCAGCATTGTTATCTCCAAATCTTACAACATCACCATCATATTTTTCCAAACTTAGAAATTTGCTTTTATCACCAGTCATATGATGTGAGCATCCGCTGTCAATCACACACTCATTCTTCTCATCAATCTTGGTTGCAAGAGCTTTCTCAACATTCTGATTACTAGCTAATTTAGTGGACATTAGACTATTTTCCTTGATAGCAATGAATACCCATTCATCTTCATTTCCAGTTTCTTTATCATATTCATCATCAGTAACACCTTCTTCAACATAATAGCATTTCTTTTGAAATCTAGTCTTGTCAGTTTTATACTTAGAGACTCTTTCAGGACACCTTGATGCAAAATGACCTATCTTACTGCAAGAGAAACATTTAATAGGTAGCTTTCCTTTGTACTTACCTTATCCTCTGGCTTCTCTTTTCACAATCAGTGCTTCCAGTTCTTCTAGCTCTCTTTCTTCATCTTCAATCAATTTCATTTTTTCTTCATACTTGAATGTCTTCTTGGAACTATCTCCCAGATTATATTTTTGTTGGCCTTTTGTAGATACAGTAGCTTTGAATGTAGACTCTGTCTTAAGTGAAGATTCACCAAATTAACTCAACTCAAAGGCAACAAGTTTTCCAATTAGCATGTCTCTTGTCACATTATTTACTATCTTGAGCTCTTCAATAGCATGAGCTTTTGTTTTGTAAGAAGTAGGCACAAATCTAAGTATCTTAGCCACAATATCATATTCATTCAATGTTCCATCGACACATCTAATGTCCATCACTAATTCATTTACCTTTTGCAAAAAGGAAAATATGTTTTCATCTTCACCCATCTTCATGTTCTCCCACTTGCCTTTCAGACTTTGTAGCTTAGCAGTTTTCACTAGTGCATCTCCTTCATACAATGTTTCCAACTTTATCTAGATCTCATGTGCAGTCTTTAAACCTATCACATTTGTCATCTCTGAATCTGTCAAAGCACTTAGCAATGCTTCTATGGCCCTGGTATTAGTTTCTACTTCTTTGATCTCATCAATAGTGGAGGGACCATTTTGAGGAATAGTATATGCACTCTTTGTAATCTTCCAAAAGGGCTCACCAATGCACTTCAAATGATACTCCATTCTGACTTTCCATAGAGAGTAGTTTGTACCATCGAATCTAGGACTATCCTTATTGTATGATGCCATCTTGGATCACCTCAAGTTGTTACACTTCTATAGAGGAACTAGCTCTGATACTAATTGTTGGCAAAACAAGGATAGATAACTAAGAGGGGAAGGGGGGGAGGTGAATCAATTGTTACCAAAATCAAACTTTTTCAACATTAATCAACCTTTAATCTCAGATCTAATAATTAACAGTGCAAGCATAAATCAATAACACATCAGAGACACATGAACACCAATATTTTATTCGTGGAAATCCTGTTAGGGGAAAAACAACGATGGATGTTAGTCCACAAGATTATTGTAGGAGTTGAGAAAATACAACACCACAAACCTCGAAGATCACTTGCATGCACATAACCTGTCACAAAAGAAGAGATGGAGACAAATAAGCAAGGGTTCTCTGAAAACTGAAAATGTATATATCAGAGAGAATGAGAGAATGAATTGATATGAAATACAATGGGATCAATCCTTATAAAAAGGAGATCATGCAAACCCTAATAAAACCCTAATAGGAAAAACCCTAAAAGAAGCCCTAATAGGAAAATATTTAATAATTAATATAATTATTAAATGTCACTTTATGCAAACTAACATGAAATCTTAAGAAGGGAATAAAGGTAACTTAATCAACATAATTAAGTTAAAACCTTTACTCTAACACCCCCCCTTAAGATGAGCAACAGTGTAGCTACAAACAAATGCAGAAAAGCAAAGGTAACTACAATGCAAAAAGGAAAACATGGGTCCCGGCAACTAGGCTAGATCAGGTACCCAAATACAACCAAATCTCTGTAAAATGGAGAAATAGAGAAAACCTCATGGGAAAAAGCTCTACTCCAAAAAGAGAAGAAGAAAGCCAAGAAGAAGAACATCACTGAAGCAGAAGAAGCTGCAAACAACTATCAAAAGATGACTGCTACGGTGCTAAAGAACCTCCGCTGAAGATAGGATGATCAGGAACAAGAAGACAATAATCTACATAAGTGCCCATATAACACTACTCGAATCAGATGACAAACAAAGGCAAACACCTGGAACAAAGATACATATGGTACAAGAAACAATAGTCTGAAACACTGATCAACTGAGAATGGTAGATTCCTTCCAAGGCAAAACCAAGGAAGCATTAGCATGAACACTATAATACCCCCCCATAATGCTGAATTGGGAGAGCCTGACAGATCCACTAAAATGATGTGTAACACCCTGTAGTGCAAGAAGGAGAAGAAACATAAAAAAATCGCAAGATAGCTCCTGCAACTGAAAAAGTGGTGTGCAAAACAAAGCACACATGCATGAGGCTGGAATCATATGGATCCATGGTCATCGTGGAGGGACACTCACCGGACAAAGGTGTGATGGCAAACAAAGGAAAACTACACAACCCCCCATGGTATGGATTCAATGTCGTCATGGAGGGATACTCACCAGAAAAAGATGTGATGGCAAAACAAAGGCAAAATACACAACCCCTCATGGCACTTTATAATATCAGTGCGAATACAAAATATGGCACAACCTTATGTGCAAAATCCCCAAAAGATGCATGTACAATAGTGTGGCACTTTATCTCAGTGTGTTTACATAAAATATAGCTTACAAATGATGCTCAAAATATCCAAAAAAGGACAAGATGCTGGAAATACATGAAGAACAGCCAAGAACAAAGCATCCCATGCAAACAAAAAGTTTCCAAGAGCAAATATGTCCAGGTAATCCACCAGAGTGTGAAAACACAAATAACTGAATAAAATATACCTGGAGTGAAATCTGGAAAAATAGCATGGATGAAATTGAAGAGCTTTGAAATACGGTTTCAACGCCGCTGAGATTGCAAAAAATGGAGAAACTGATCAAAAGTTATGAGCTTGAGACTGAAAATAGCCCCTTTGTCTTCAATTGGCTGTAGAATGCACCAATAGAAAAAAGAAGTGATGTGACCCACACCACTGAAAAGATGAGAAAACCAGCTTTCCGATGATATCTCGTTTGCAAAAAAATGATATTGTATGCCCAAGTTACGGTCTCCAGAATAAATCAACTCCAAAAAGGGGAAAAACCAGTGCTGGGTTAAATTTGATGGTAATATGGCCGTCGCAGCAAAAACACTGTGTTAAATTTGATGGCCAAACGGACGTCACCGTAAAAGTGTGATTGGGCTATTTTTCAGAAAAAATGTTTTTTATATAAAAAATACAAATAAAAAAAGATGATTTAAAAAAAAAAAAATACAGATTTTTTTTCATAAATTAAAAAAAATAAAAAATGAATGGGCGGGTCCCGCATGGACCGCCACCTGCCAATGTGGTAGGGCGGCACCCATGCGGTACCGTCCATTTCAGGTGGGGGTGGCGCCCAAGGGGCACCGCCTGTCGTAAGGACAGGCGACGGTACCCTTAGGTACCATCCCTGTTTGCACAGGGAGCCCGCAAGCCGGCAAGCCTTAAAACTGCCTAAAAAAAGATCGGCCGCATTTTTTTTTATGATTTTTTTGATAAAAAAAATCAAAAACTATTACAAATAAATTTTTTTCCTGATATAAAAATCTAAAAAATCACAGTAATTTTCCGAAAATAAAATGACGGAAAAAAAATGATTTTTTTTTTTACTAGCAAATGGACGGTCGTACGATCGAATTGTAAAAAAATTTTGCCTCAGATTTCGACTTTAAGGGTTTTGGACCACTGCGGACGCAATGGCAAAGTCCGTTTGAGCTGAAAATACTTCAAAAATGCAGGTGTGCCCTAGATCAAGAAAACAAGCCCCAAACTCTTGAAGCTCCAAAAATCTTCAAAACAAGAACAGGAAGCAGTAGGTGAGGAGCTCTAATACCATGTAGGAGTTGAGAAAATACAACACCACAAACCTCGAAGATCACCTGCATGCAAATAACTTGTCACAAAAGAAGAGATGGAGACAAACAAGCAATGGTTCTCTGAAAACTGAAAATGTATATATTAGAGAGAATGAAAGAATGAATTGATATGAAATACAATGGGATCAATCCTTATAAAAAGGAGATCATGCAAACCCTAATAAAACCCCAATAGGAAAAACCCTAATAGAAGCCCTAATAGGAAAACATTTAATAATTAATATAATTATTAAATGTCACATTATGCAAACTAACTTGAAATCTTAAGAAGGGAATAAAGGTAACTTAATCAACATAATTAAGTTAAGACCTTTACTCTAACAATTATACCCTGTTAAAAGTATAATGAAGAATGAATAAAGAATGCACTTGCATTCAGGCACACTACCTAGAGATCACTACTCAAAGGAAGGCTCACTACCTTATATAAGACAATCAGATTAAATCCATCTTATGAATATGAACTGAGAAATTAGCTTCTTCACAAGCCTGATTGCAGTTCTAGTCAAGCACAAATACACTTCACTCAACCTTCTTCACACTCTGCTCTACATTCAGATGATATGATATTTATTTGCACATACACACACTCATACACCGAGCATACTTCGAGCATACACACTACCTGCATTTATAATGAAGAGACAATCACTCTTATATATCCGCTACACGGATTTACATCAACAACTCTGTGGGCCACAAAATAAATGAATAAATGAATTACAACTTGTCGGCCTCAATACATGAACAATTCTTAATGCACACCAACCTAAGTCAGTCACAACATAGCAAGGACCTAAATCAACATCCTCGAGCATGCTAAACAATAAAATATTAATCCATAAGGATCTGCAACACGCTATCACCATCATGTCGGCCAAGAACATGGAAAAACTTGAACACACAAGGAAAAATATTCAATCACGAACACACTGATCAACGTGGACGTACTGAACTGATAGAGCACAATCTAGAAACATCACTAAACATCTTAGAAACATACGCAACAACCAAATTCACTAGAATTGGAATCTCATCTTTCAGAAACACTTGCTACAATAACTGAATAATTGTAGGAACACAGATCTTCATAACTTTCTCAATTCTTGATGCATACCACTGAAACTTTCAAAAAACATACTAGATAAGCTCAACAACAAACCCTTTAGTGTGCGCCACCTGATCATCAACGAACACAACTTTCCATCACTTTGACCTTCCCAGCTTCACTAGCTTCCTGTAATGTATTTATTACAATTTTATCAATATCTTCAACATATACAACCTTCAAAATCACCAATGCTAATAGTGTTGACATTAATGACAACCACATATCAACAACACAACCATAACATCCAACAACCGGGTCCCTCCCTTAACTTATTAGAGACATAGGGGTCCTATGAGTGCATCACAGTTTGTGTGATAACGATTGAACTCCCCCCCGCCCCGCCCCCCCCTTAGGAATCTACTCTTGGGTGGCCTTCTAGGGGCACTTTTGGGTGGCCTTCAAGTGGTGCTTCTAGGTGGCCATCCTCTGATAGTTCCAAATGGTTTGATTCCAGCAAAGTTCCTCAACTAACTTTGGCTATTTCTCTAGCCCTTGAAGAAGATAAAGAAAAATATGACAAGGGGTGGGACCCCCTTAATGTCTCTCTAAACCTCACTGATGTATGGGGTAGGCTGGGTGACATGGAATTGTCATCTCCACCTTCTATGAAAACTCTTTCCACCTAGCAACCTTTCTATTTATGCTTTGTTTTGATCCAGGTTGTGCCTTGTGTGGACTTCAGGGGTGTGATTTTAGATCCACCCACATTTTTTTGTGAATATGTGTATTTTTATTCTTTTATTAATATATCTTGATACATTCATAAAAAAGTGTAGTATATATTATATATTTATATGTAATAGTTTCATTGTAAACATTAATAATAATTTAGAAATTTGATGTCCTTATAATTAAAAATAAATATTTTTTTATCAATTTTATTTATTTATTGTTCACATACTAAAACTTACCTTGGACTTGAGATTGATTTTTTTTAAAGGGGAGCTAAAACCTTGCTAGATTTTATTCATCCAACCACCAAGAACTTTCTTCCTTAGGTAGATTTCAAATAGAAGTACAAAATATCAAATCATGATCAAGAGACTTACCAAATGGTGCTTGTTTCCATTCCCTCGTAGTCACTTCATAAGATGGGTGTGAAGTGCTTCAAGGCTTAGTGGAAGGATAAATGGTTTATGGTTAATTATTTTTGGACCTATAAGCCCTCTAAGGGTTACCATTGGCTCTCTCCTCACTTGCATATGGTTGATAAACTTAACTTTCATTGGCAGCTGCAATCTTCTTATGAGATTTGGCAAAAATGATTTCAGGGCATGAGGGCTATTGTGTTGGAGCCTAAAATGGCTCACTTTGTTTGTGTAAATTGTACCAAGGTCTTCATATGGGGACCCGTCTCACTCACATGGGCATCCCACTCTAAATTTCCCTTTTTATGGATAAATAGAGTGCATCAAACATCTATTCTAGTTTTTTCCTCAAGCTCAAGAAGCCCATAATTGGATCCATGAATTCTACATGCCCTTCAAACCTTCTTCCTTCTTGTGGCACATGATTCTTATTAGGGATTAGCCCAATCTCCCTCACAAGTTTACCCAAATATAACACGCTTTCAAGGTGGAAATTTTATTTAGTATTTGGAAAGATAGAAACATTGCATTGTCTAATCACAGTCTTGCTGATAAATATTTTTCTTTGTATACTAAAGTTGTGATTTTCTCTAATGTTCTTATGTAGATTTAGGTGCAAACTAGTAAAGTTGTACTTTAAGTTTTGCATCACTTGGAGTTGCTGGACTATTGAGGTAATGCCCCTTACACTATTGTTTGGGTTCCTCCCAATTCCACTCCTCCTTGAGGGCATCGATGTGGATGTAGTCATTCTTCTGGATGAGATAGTCGAGGAGATCGTGTCTTGATCTCATAGTCTTGTGCCATAAATTCCTAATGATAATGTTGCTCATGGAGGATGACCTCAACCCTCATGTTCGCCTTCTCCTTGGCAAGACATTAGTTGGTTGGACACATGTAGATTTCCTTGTGTGTCACTTTCCATCTCCCTAGTTCACACTCAGTTGCCTCTAGAGGAGAATGCATAAGAGAACATTCTCATTGGTTGGGAGCCAATTGATGAATATATCCCTAGTGATTTTTCTAGGAATCTTGTTGATAAAGATCCTCTTCCACTGAGCATAACCATAGCTTCTTAAATGTTTATTGTTATTCTTTTTCAGGGCTAGGCCCTTTTGTTGGACTTGTGGGTGTGCTTCTCTACCACCCTCCACTTTTTTATGAATATTGTACTATTTTCCTTAAATTAATTCAAAGTAAATCAAATATATTCATCCAAATATATATATGTATTTTATTTTATATTTAATTATGTTGGTCATATTTTTAATTTTTATAGTTTTAACTTTTTTAAATATATGTAGGTTGTGTTTTGGTTTTTATGTACATGATAGTGATATAAGATTCTATCTATTGATGTTTTGTTTTTTTTTCTTTTAAACTTTTTGGCTCTTCTCTCATGATTTCTTAGTGTTGATATCAGGTGTCTTTGAGCTATTATTAAATTTGTTCTTTTCTAGATTTTTCCCTTTGAAAAGATTTTCGTAGTTTATAGGAGCAATAATTTCTCCTTTTTTTTAGTATGAAGTTACACAAGCTATTATCAATTTTGTTCTTTTCTAGATTTTTCCCTTTGAAAAGACTCTAGTAATCTGTATAAATTTTAATTTCACATTTTCTTTAATTTGAAGTTACACAAGCTATTATCAATTCTGTTCTTTTCTAGATTTTTCCTTCTGAAAATATTTTATTTAATTTGAAGTTACACAAGTCATTATCAATTTTGTTATTTTCTAGATTTTCCGCTTTGAAAAGACTTTCTTTAATTTGACGTTACACAAGCTATTATCAATTTTGTTCTTTTCTAAAAATTTCCCTTCGAAAAGACTCTAGCAATTTGTACAAATTTTAATTTCACATTTTCTTCAATTTGAAGCTAGACAAGCTATTATCAATTTTGTTCTTTTCTAAAATTTTCTCTTTAATTTTTTTTTACAATTTATACAAACTATAATTTTCCATTTCCTTTAATATAGGGTTACACATTTTTATGACTAGACAAATAAAATCAAATCACAACTACATTAGATGACAACTTATTACATGTGAACCACTAAAGAATCAAACTTTATTTCTAAAATAGACATACATTATACATGCATATTTTAAATGAATAAGAGAGGGTTAAATCAAGATGCTTACTAGCTCATAATGCACGTAGACACCAAATCCATCCATATCTATAGATGACATAACTTACAAGATTCCAACTTTACCACAACCAATATAATTCATTTCCAATGGTTCATATAAATTTATATATACATATTTTTAAAATGTGACAGAACTAGATAAATATCTTAATCACCCATTATTATTTATTTGATTTAATATTTACTCGTGCAATTAGAGATTATAAAGATTGATTCAATGTACACAACTCACGGCCCAAAATCGTTGGCTCCGTACGAGGCGGTAAATATTATTTATACGGTAAATGGCAGAAGTAGTTGTAGAGTAAGACAAAGAATGCAATGGCCAGATCACATGGAAGACCTTTTCCCTTGCCCTAACCGAAAGAGACTTACAATCCAATGCTCACGTGCCACTCAGTTAACTGAACATGTGTACCGAAAGATCAGGCAAGACAAAGAGAGAGACAAGATAATGATGCGCTGCCTCAATTCTCGAGAAAAAGGAATAGAAGGCGTGCTACAAGACAGGGCGGACCCAACGTGCAGATACGGGTGAGTGACCGACCGGTTACCGGAACAACTAGTGGACGACAACGGCGATAAGAATAGGCCGTCATGTGAAACTCTCGGGACCCACGCCGGCACGTGTCGGGCGGCCTCTGGACTTGTTTTTGGCTTTAAAGGTGACGGTCCTGGGACGGTGCAACGCAAGTCACCATTCCCCGTGTATCTAAGCTTCACTCCACTCCGCTGGACTTGCCTTGTCCACTCCTTCATTAATTCCGTCCTTCCTGCACAGACCGCCATGCACATCCAATCACCCTCTGACTTTTAGACAGAGAAATGGTACCCTCTCTCCAAGAGCCTTGAAAACGCGAAAATCAACCGTGATATGCGGTCGCCGAGTCCTGCACCAATATTCAATGGCTTCTTCCATGGGACCTGCTATAAAAAGTCGGTGGCCTCATGATTGCATTCCCCACTGAGTTGCAGACGTTGCCCGGTTTAAAGAAGATGGAGAAAGAGGATGAAATAATGGCGCTCCTGGAGGAGGAATGTCCGACTTACCAAGAAGAGCTGGTCGACGGAGTCATGCGGAGCCTGGAGCGAGACGTTATAGGCGTCGACTCCGCCGTCATTTCACCGTCGACTTGCTCGACTTTTGGTGTTTGTGGGCAGACTTGCTATTTACAGAGCGACTCTGCGCATTCGGTGACGAGCAGTAGCTCTCTGGTGTCTGATCCAGACGACCTCAGTGCAATTGGGTGTCAATGTGGATGTGACGAATTGTGTTATCTCATGGAGGCCTCTGACGAAGAGCTTGGCTTGTCGCCGCAGCCCGCTAGCAGAGCTTCTTCAACCGAGTTTCAAGAGGGTGAAGTGGATTTGGGTATGGAGAATCGTAACTGGTTGGAGGACTCTGGTTTGGCTGCAATGGAGAGCTCTGGTTTGTTTAAGGAGATGGTGGATTTTGAGTCGGTGAACATGGACGAGGATTTGTTGGGCATACAAGTAGAGTGGTTTCCCTACCTGTAGTACTAGTTTCGTGAACTAACGAGCTTTTTTTGTGTAAGTAGTGATTTTGCCGTCGGTTTTGGTTCCACAATTGGAATGTATAAACGTATATGGCGCTTCCTCGAATGGATGAGTTTTGGTTTCCCTTGACAGAGATGTACTCTTGTAACAATTGAACAGTATAGAGGTTAACGAGAGTATGCTACTGTTCTCTGCTTTTTTTTGTTTTTTTGTTTTCCTTACAATATTAAAAAAGTTCAGGTTGGTGATTCGAAACTGTGACCAACTATGTGTTACTGGAAGCTATCAGTGTTGCTTATTGAGCACAAGCAGAGTCTGATTATATATCTGATATTTAAGTTAAATTATAAAAACATTTAATATTTCAAGTTATATTAGAAAAAATAGTGGTGAATTTTGATTTCAATAGGTTAGAGATGGGTATTTAAGGGTAAAAATGATTATTAGGTCTCATGAATAAAACGTTTGATCCGTTTAGTCCAACAAATGGAAATAGTATGTTAGAACTTTTCTTAACATTAGAATGTAGAAAAGTATATACTCTATTTTTTCTAATTTGCTTTGCAGAATTAGATTATTTTTATAAGATTTGTACTGTCGCTTCTTAGAACAATAAGTTTGCACCGACTCTTTTTGCCTACATCACCACGATAACTTTTATCATTAATTAAGAACTTTCATCATTAATTATGTCTTGGGGTTCACCTAATGGTGTAAGGAAGGTCCTTTATATTTATTGTTACTCCTTTAGGGTGGACCCATCTCGAATTTGAGATCTTGTATAAATATATTATCTAGGTAGCGAAGATATGATTCTACACATTGGTACAGTTATAATATAGGAAAAAATCACACCATTTAAAAATATCATACCTTTTTAGTGGATGTTTCATTAAAAAAATCACACCATTTTAGTGTATGTTTCATTAAAAAAATCACATCATTTTAGTGAATCTTTCATTAAAAAAAATCACTTTAATCATAAAAAAATCATACCATTTTAGTGTATCATTCATAAAAAAATTCATGTTTTATAAAGAAATCACACTATTTCAATGTTTCATATTTTTTTAATTTTAAGGATGATCCTCTAGGTGATTGTTAATTCATATTTTTTTATTACATAAAAAAATCACACTATTTCAATGTTTCATGTTTTTTTAATTTTAAGGATGATCCTGTAGGTGATTGTTAATTCATATTTGAAAATGTTTCATATTTTTTAAGTTTTTTTAAATTTTTATCGTCTTGTAGATGATTTTTAATTCATAGTTAGAAAGATTTTTAAGATGACCTTGTATGTAGTTAGCTTTGATGATCTTAGAGATGATTTCTAATTCATATTTAGAAAGTTTTTAGGATGACCTTGTATGTGATTGCTAATTCATATTTAGAAAGTTTTTTTTAGGATGATCTTGTATGTGATTGCTAATTCATATTTGGAAATGTTTCATAATATTTTTAGGATGATCCTATATAGGTGACTGCTAATTCATATTTGGAATTTTTTTAGGATGAACTTGTAGGTGATTGCTAATTCATATTTGGAAAGTTTTTAAATAGAGATGATGCTAATATCAACTATTAAAGTTAGGTAAGTCATAATTCACTATTAAAATTAGGTAAGCCATAATTCCCTTCATTTTCGTTATTATCCACTCTCCTTTAATCATATGTATTATAGGTATTAGTTAAATTTTATTCATTTATTTAAATATTTTAAAGTATCATGTTAAGTTATTTCTTTACATTTTAGTGAACCCATAATTTATGTGTTTACTTAATTTTTAAATTTTAAATGTGTCTTATGATATTTGCCATTATTTCTCATATTTAATTATTTTGTATTTTGTACTTAAGGTTTGAACTTTAATTTAATGTTAGCTTTCATATCCTCTCATTCTAATCAACCATTGTTAGAATCTTTCATAATGTACTCTAATCAATTTAAGTCTTTGGGTTCACTTAAGATGTAAGGAAGGTCTTACTTTTAAATTTATTATTATTTCAATAAGGTTACTCATCTTGAGTTTGAGACTTTGTATAACAATTTTTAGGACCACTTAGTTTTTATTATATTAAATATTATTTTTAGCAAAGTTTTTGTACCTGACGAAGATATGATTCTACACATTGACACAATTACAATATAGGTGATGCTAATATTATTGAAAAATAAGTTGTGATCAAAACAACTAACTCTTCTCTATCAACTATTAAAATTAGGTAAGTCATAATTCCCTTTCATTTTCATTATTATGTAGTTTTCATTATTATGTAGTCTTCATTAATCATAAGTATTAGTTACATTTAATTGATTGTATTCACTTAACACCTTTAGATATTTTGAAGTATCATGTTGAATTATTTCTCAAAAAAATTTAGTGAATCCATAATTTATGTCTATATTTTAATTAGTAAATTGTTAAATGTATGTCTTATGGTATTTGCCATTATTTTTCATATTTAATTATTCATTATTCTTTAATGCTTTACTTAAAAGTTTGAAAACTTTAATTGATTGTTATCTTTTAGATCCTCTCATTCTAATAAGCCATTGTTGAATATTCCATGATGGACTCTAAGCAACCATCATTAAATATTCCATAATGGACTCTAATCAATCATTTATTTAAATTGCATCCCTAACTATATCAAGGATTTTAAGATGTTCTTGAGTATGTGCAAGGAAACTGGGGGTCAAAGAGGATCAAAAGTGGCAACCTTTTTCCTTGAAATCAATTAAATCTAAACTTTGGTGATAGTTCAAAATGGTCACATTCAAAATTTGAAGATGTTATAAGAATACAAATTGTAGTACTTAGAATTTAATTTTTAAACTGCTAGAGGATTCAAAAAATGATTAATATTAAGTGTCAAATTTTAAGAACATACAAGTTGTCATTTTGTATCATTCTAGTATAAAATACAATCTAGTGTTCCTCTCCATTGCCTCACCACCTTTGCTATTTTTTAAAGGTATTTTTTAGATTATTTAACACTTTAGAATTGGTAACATGGCCCTCACACCTTATACCAATGGGGATATAACTCTTAATTATCACTTTATTAACAAGAATACTACTTTTCTTACAATATTACTACCAAATATTCTGTCTCGTTATAATTCAATTTTCATAGATATTCCTCTAACTCCATTCCACCTTATTCTACCTTGTTATTTTTAATTTGCATAGATATTCCTCTAACTCCATTCCACCTTTCTTTCATGAGATCCTCCTATAGGACTATTGTTCTCCAACACATCCTCCTTGCAACACTACAACTCTACTAGTCTTCTATGAGACTATCAATCTCCTTCACTCCACCTCCCCCTCCTACAAGACTATTATTTCACTAGCTTCTGTTGTAGGAATATCCATCTCAATTTTCACAACACTCTACCAAATACTCCTTGGAGACTATTACTCCACTAACTTATGTTTTTGGACTATCACTCTCCATTTTTTCTCCACTAATCCCTCCTTTTATATTACCACTTAGCTCTACAAATAATCAATTTCCTTCTCCACCTATGCTCCTCCATATCCTCCTACAATGCTACCACTTAGCTCCACAAATAATCCATTTCCTTCTCCACCTATGCTCCTCCATATCCTCTTACAATGCTACCACTTCTCTCCACCATCCCCTCCCATGTTCCTCCAACTCTAATGTGCTCCACTAATGTTAGCTATAAAACTAATGGTTCACCTTCCAATCAAGCCAAGGCTATTTCTTTAATATGTATATCAACACTAAGATGTCACTTGGAGAGATTTGAACCTTGGTCTCCACATAGAACCAAGTGGCAAGATGTCACTTGGAGAGTTTTCAAAATATTTTAAAATTTAATTAGTGGACCTGTCATTAGATACTCTTATATAAGAATCCCAAAATATTTTAAAAAGTGAGTGGACTAAAGATGTGGAAAAAGATTGAAGGTAAATACAAGGGAAGATAATGCAATACAAACACAATAACTTCACTTAGAATCCTTTCTCACTCCTTGATGAACAAAAATGGAGTGCACCCTTGTTTCATTTGATTTGCTCTTATGATAATGATATGATGTGAATTGCTCAATAATCTAGCATAACCTTGGCATGACTGCAAATGAGATCTATCAAAATGATAAGATAAGGGTATGATAGCTTGAGAGTTCATGCTTGATGATGAAGGATGAGAGCTTTTAGATATAGAGTCTTGAAGAAGAAAAATCAATGACTAAGAATGATTGATGATGGATGACTAAGATTGAAGGAAGATTAGGTTAGGCTAAAAAATATAGTCCTGTGAAAAGTAGAATATGAGGTGTAGAATCTAGGTTTAAGATTGGGATAAGGATAAATATTCTTATGGGAATGACAAGGATTAAGAGGTGGGACTGAGATGAGTGGATAAGATGAACATATAGTTTGAATTTTGGGAGATGTCTAGGTTCAATGAATCTATATAAGGAGTTAGTTAGACATGAGAAGGGGACACTTGTTACATGATAAAAAATTTAGATTATGATTTATGTGAACAAAATGGAAGATTATGATTAAATGGATAAGGATAGAGGATAAAGAGGAATTAATTAAATAAATAAAATATTTATTTAATTAATGGGCTCATGTGAAGGGAAAATAATTAAATAAATGATAAATATTTATTTAATTAATGGGATCATGTGAAGAGAAAATAATTAAATAAATGATAAATATTTATTTAATTAATGGGATCACATTGTGAAGGGAAAATAATTAAATAAATGATACATTTATTTAATTAAAATATTAGGATAAAGATGGGAAAAGGATGAAATCAAATTAGGATAGGCTAAAATTAGGCGTGGCTCGATAAGGTCATATTTTAGGTGTTCACATTTCACCCCCTCTTTGATACAACATTATGAAGTGGCATTTTATAAAATTAAAAAAAAAACATAGTGGATAGGAAGGGATAAGGATTAAAAAAGTGATGCCCCAATGAATGTGAGGATGAGGAAGGATGAAGAAGGAAAGATTAGGATTAGGTGATGGGATGCCCCATCAAGTGGATAGGTGGGTTGGGATCTAACATGAGTGTGCTCTCAAAATGGAAGGAAATAATGGAGATACTAATCAAGAAGAAGATGAATGGGATGAAAAGGAAGGGGAATTCGGGTATGATGGATAAGTTATGCTAGTATGTAATGATGAATCCTAATATTTGATATAACAAAGGAAATTATACACCAAGGTATGAGGAACTAGGGTGACAAAGTAACCTTTGAATGGACTCGATACTCAAACAAGAAAAACATTAAAAATAAGATAAAGATGATGCCCTAGTATACATCAATTAAAACACACCAAGATATATAAAGATCAAGGTGGTTCTAAAGTAGGTGTAATCATGGGTCAAATGACAGATCAAAAGATAAATAAAAAAGATTCACTACTAAAACATGTCACACAACCAATATATCTCTTGTTAATGATAAGACAATGATGATGATGATTATGCCAAAAATAGGGATCCAAAAGGAATTGATGACTAGATTCGAATTTGAAACACTATGGATAACCAAGAAGAGATGATAGATATGGCTTGGCAACACTATGGATAACCAAGAAGTGATTAAAAGATGATAGGAAAAAGGATATATAATGACTAGTTAATGTTTTATAGCTAGGATTATGATATGATTTTTATAAGGATTGATGTTTGCATGCAATATTTGATTTGTTATTTAAAAGAAAGTATGAGGAGCTCAAGATTATAGATGATATTTGGGGTGAGATGGGATGAATATGATATGGATAAGATAGGTTGATGCTTGTCTATTATGGGATGAATGGATGGGATGAGGATGAATGGAAATATATGGGGATTGAAGACCAATGTGTTGGAAAATAAGGATGTATCCTTGAAATAATTTAAGTGTAAATTATACATCTAATGAAAGAAAAAGAACAAGGAAGGGTGGACAATGATAGGTGACATGATTATAGGATGTATCAATACAAGCTATGATAGGTTTATTATGAATGGGTGGATAGGGGATACTTTGTTATGATATGGAAAGATAGGAGTGATGGGATGGCAATGGGGGATAGCATCCTAAGAGATGGTGGAAAAGTAATTTCTATATATGGTGCCTATTTTTTCGTTTTCATCATGGTACTTATCCAAGGTATCACTCAAGTTGTCTTCCACCATTGGACATATTATTTCTCTTTGCTATTTTTGAATTTTTAGATTGATTTTTCAACAAATGAGACTTGATGATGTTGTAATCAGAGTGGCATGCTATTGATCTAATTGACAATAGTTGATTGATGGATGTTGATCTTGTTCCAGTGAAGATAAATGATATTTTGTCCCACAAAAGGAGGGAGCTAAAGTATGATCACTAATATGTGCACTACAAAGTCCTTCATGCATCACAAATAAAGACGTTTGGGAAAAAAATAGATTAAAGCATGTTAAGGGGTTTCCATGAAAGAAGCTTTGATATGATATGTTTCCAAGAGGGATGGAGTGATAGGATGGATGCATCGATATTGGTGGACTGGGTGAAGTGAATGGATTGCATGGAGATGACGAGGATGAAGACTTAGGGGGTAAATGCAAGAAGATGAGTCTACAAAATGTGGAAGTTTGTGCCTTAGGAAAAGACTCAAAATTGGCTTCAAAAAAATGGGATCCTATTTTTTAATAAACATGATCCCATTTAGGTTTGGGGCCTTGAGCCAAAAACGAGATCTCGTTTTTAAAAAAATGGGATCCCATTTCATAACAAATATTTTTTAACGTTTTTTGAAACGTGATCCCATTTTGAAAATGGGATCTTGTTTCAAAAAACCATAAAAAAAAATTTAATATGCTTTTACGAAATGGGATCCCATTTTTTAAAATTTGAATTTTTGGTCAGGTTTTTGCTTTGGTTTTCGATTTAAGAAAAGGCTTTGGGACTCGAACCTAAGCTTTGGACCTAGTTTGACCTGCAACTTGAAGGTCATGTCAATGTCACAAGAAAATAGTGACTTTGGACATATGTCTAAAGACCTTTTTTGTAGATTTTTTTGATGAAATTAAAACCCATTATAGATGAGACCGTGTAGATTCCAAATATGTTAATTAGATTGTTTTTTTCTAATTTTCAATTAATTTATGATGAAACTGGTCCATAAACTTGAAATATCAGAGTTTTTAAATATTTTAATAACTTTTTATTAAAATATATTTTTTTTAAATGAATTGTACCAAAATGTTCTTCAAATAATTCTTTTCAATTTTAAAAAAATAAATTCAAAAAATGAAAAGTTTAGGTCATCTTATGCATAATGTACATGATGATTTTTCAAAAAAATAAATATGGCCAGTAAAAAATTAACAAAAAAAAATATTCAATCAAAAATTACAAAAATTTCAAAAACGTGCTTCAGTGAGATAAATATTTTCCCAAAAGGATTTAGAAAAATATGATTATTTAGGTCAAAATATGGATGATGTACACATACATGGTATGGTATAAAGGAAAACAACTTTCAAACAATGATTTTTAGAAACACCTATTGAAAATCAATTTGTATCATCCAGGTATTGAAATAAATTACATATTTGGAAACTAGAGCTCAAGTACTACATTCTATGATCAACAAGTTTTCTTTGTGATGTATTTATTGTTGAAGTGAGCAACCAAGATCTTCAATCTGCAACACCAAATATCCTCCACAAGTAATAGAAATAAGAAACAATGAAAGATGTTATTCCACCAAACAAGAATTGCAATATGATACAATATGATTAAGATATGCAAGTGATGCCTTGATTAAAAAGGCAAGGTGAGAGATAGGATTAGACAAGATCATGACAAGTGTCTTAATCCCATCACATGAGACAACTAACTCATAACTACTTAGGATAATGTAAATTATAGATAAGACAACTAAGACTTCTAGAAGAAAGCTTATATCCTAAGTAAACTTAACATTTGAATAAGTCCCCTAAGTCCTTAGTAAATAATTAACTAGGTACACGACTTTAATCAAACCAACACCCCTCCTTAAGTGAAACTTAGGGAGGAACAAGCCAATGTAAATATGCAAAATATGGGTTTCAGCAACAAGGCTTGATGAGGTACCCATGTCAAAACTAACTCTCACAAGCAAAGAAAAGGAGAAAAAATAAATGGGAGAAAACTCCTCTCCAAAAGAGAGAAAAATATATAAAGAAAACAAAAGATGGAAGGAGGACTCATGATACTCAACCTCTATCAATGATAATGCAATAAAAAATTTCTCTTGCATGAACATGCAATTAGACTAGAACGAAGAAAAAAGACAGCCAAAATTAGAATTTAAATCATTAACATCATCAACCCAATTTGAGTCAGTGAAGCCCATAATCTGAGAAGCTCCTGATATGTAATGAATTCAAAAATGAGTAGTGCCCTGAATGTATCATAATATATACTTGGAATCCTTCCAATGAATCTCATGAGGCTCCTCAAAGAAGCAAGAGACATGGCCAATTGCAAAAGAAATATCAAAATGACTATGTGTCAAGTACAAAATACTACCAACCAACTGCCGATACAAGGTAGGATCAACTTTAGGAGTAGTGCAACTGGTATACAGTACAACACCTAATTGAAAAGGAGTAGGGGTAGGCTTGCAATCAATCATGCCAAATCTTTGAAGCAAATCAAGAGCATACTTTTGCTAAAAAATGAAGATCCCCTCGGAAGTATTCAATGAACCTGAAGACCAAGGAAGTAATGAAAAATACCAAGGTTGGTCATATCAAATCACTCCATAAATGCTCATTGATTACTCTAAATCATGGAAGTGGAACTCCCTATGAGAATTAAATCATCCACATAGAGCACAAGAATGATTAGATCCTCTCCATATCTATGAGTATAAAATATAGGATTGAAATGGCAATGAGTATAGCTGAAGCAAGCAAGAAGCTATCCATCTTCTCAGACCAAGCCCAAGGGGATTGTTTGAGATCATATAATGAATGTTGAAGCCTACAAAAAGGTGAAGAGTCCTACAAAAAACTTGGTGGCTACTCCATATTGATCCCCTCATGAAGATCCCCATGTAAGAAAACACTCTTCAAATCCATCTAATACACTGACCATCCATGTGATGTAGTTATAGCAAAAAAAAACTGAATAGAATCCATCTTGGCAATAGGAGTACAGGTCTTAAAATAGTCAATTCCTTCAACTTGAGAAAACCCCTTTGCAATAAGACAAGCTTTGTATTTTTCAAGATACACCCGCTTGCACTAAACCAATTTTATTCCTATAGAAAGAGGTACAAGATCCCATGTAAGAGACCTCCCTGTCTCTAACCTCTGATTCTGATGCTGAATGATGAGGGTTTGTAATTTTTTTGTGTTTTTTTTGAATTTTGCCTTTTTGTGTTTTCTCAAATAAGATGTTAGGCATGAAATAAAATTCTAGAAAATGTAAATATAAAACCCTATTGTAGCAAAGAGATAATTTTATTGATTCACTTTGAAAAGCTTTAACAATAGAGCACACCCATAATACAATCTTCTGATATTGAAAGATGAAGAAACCCTTATTCTATACTTTCTTGGAAATCCGATGAAGTACAAACTTGACCTCTAGATGAAACCAACATTTAAGCACCTTCAGCTGATATTTCACAACCTCAAAATGTTGTTGTAATAAAGCAATTATGCTCTCCAATGCTGATATGCTGGCAGAAAACCCTAGGGCTACCTTCTCCAAACACCAAAGAGAAATTATATGAAAAATATCAAATCCTAGATGATGAGAATGAGCTCTTAAGTCCCTTTTTATAGAACTCTTTGATCTTCTAGAAAGACCCAAGAAGAGTGTTCAACATGCTTTTAGAAAAAATATTTTTAATATTCCTTGATGTGACTCCTTGATGCAATCTCTTGATGTGACCCTTGATGTGACCTCTTGATGTGTCCCCTTGATGTGACCCCTTGATGTGACCCCTTGGTGTGACCTCTTGATGTGATCGCTTGATGTGACCCCTTGATGTGACTCCTAATACTTAAGTCACTTTTGAAGATATATTAATAAAGTAAATTTATTAATTAATCATTAAAGTATTTCACTTTTAACATTTTAATATAATTATTTAATATTACCCTTTTTACTTTGTACTTTTTGCCTAGTAACATTAAATAATTAAAATAATGATTATTCTTTAAGAGGGCTGCAAAATGGGGACATTACATCTCAAGTATGATTCTTCATTAAATAAGAATACTCATTAACCATAACACTATCCCACACAAGAAAACCTGAAGCATCTAAAAAATTATGAGTATCATCTGAAATGGCATGACTCAAAAGACTGACACCTGAATTCTAAGAACAAGTGTAGTGAGTGTCTATGGGATCACCAACAAGGAAAAACCTCCTCAAGAGTAACACAAGCCCATCGTGGCCTAGTAGGTGGATTAGGAGGAGTTGGATCAAGACCATCATCAAAATCTTCCTCAAGAAGAAAAACATCCTCAATTGAATAGGATTAAGTAGGTTGTGATGAATAAGAAGTTGAAGGAGGATCTATCTGCATGAAAGACTCAAAAGGCTAAACATCAAGATGAAAATAAACCTCTCATGTTTCAGTATCAAACCATTTGTATGCCTTCACATCCTTGTAATAGCCAACAAAAATGAACCACTAACTCTTCTTCTCCATTTATTTACAATGACCATCTAGAATGAATTCCCAAGATTCACTACTAAATACTATGAACAAGGATACATTAGGCTTGTGATGAGACCAAGCCTCCTCAAGAGTCATATTCCACACTACCTTGAGGCATATGGTTTTGAATATAATTGGCACAATTGACAACTTTGACCCAAAATGTTGAAGCCATGGTCCTATACTGAATCATACAATTCAAGGCCATCTCTCATTGAGTCTTGTTCTTCCTCTCTACCACACCATTCTATTGAGGAGTGTAAGGAACTATGTGTTGATCAAGAATACCATACTCACTGCAAAAATCCTAAAATGCTTGATTGACATACTCCCCACATTATCTGTGTGTATCCGTCGAAGAGAAAAATCTAACCGCATCTCCACAAATGTTTTGAAGGTCTTGAAGATGGTGAAAACCTCACGAGTCTTGAACTTCAAAACATGTATACCCATGTGCGCCGAGAAAAATCATCAATGAAAGTTAGCACATACTTAGCCCCTAAAAATAAGGAGTTGGGAATGATATGAGATCACTATGGACCAACTCAAGGGGTGTGGTTGCACGTGTAGCTTGACCCTTAGGAAAAGGATCTTGATGTTATTTTCCAAGAACACAACTTAGATAAACACCATCTATGCAAGAGATCTTAGGAAGATTAACCACTAATTTATGTGCATGCATCTCTGCAGATATCTATTGTTCAAGTGCCCAAATATTTCACACCAAATTTTTCTCATTGAATTAGCATGAGCAATAAAATATGAACCTGATGGTGAGTCAAAGCTATCAAACTGATACTAATGGTTTTCATGATCAACTATCCTTGTAGAAACAACCTTCTCAAGATCCTATAATCATCTAATAGTCACATTTTATGGAGCAAACTCAACTAAATTTCCATCTCTAGAATGAGAAATTTGATGTATAGAAAATAGATTCGCTGAAATATTAGGAAAAAGAAGAACATTCTCAATGTACCCATCTAGAATTTGAATGGAGCCTATTCCCAAAATTGAATCTGTGAAGAGTTCCAAATTACAATCTAAGAAGTAGAAGTATGAGCAATGGAATTAAAATCATGTGAATTGGTCATATGATGTGAAGAACTTGAATCAAGAATCCAACTATTATAAGATAAATGAATGCCACATGCTGAAAGAGCTTTCCCTTTTTCCATGGAAGTAGACTTAGGAACTAAAATGTTATGTCTCCTCATAGCTTCCTCCAAGGCCTCTAGTCTCTTGAAAAAATGAGACTCATCATGCCCATTTTTTTCGCAAAATGAACAAGGATCCCCTTTATTTTTCTTGGACTTGGAAGAAGAATATCTAGAGGTAGAATAACAAGGAGATGGAGTGGATTTCTGATTGTTCTTCTACTTCAGTTTGAAGGGAGACTCACTACTTGAAGATTATTCTCTCTTGGGATTCTTCTTATTCTTTCCTTTACCCTTGGAATATTGAGTCATTAGAGCTTGATTATGAGAACTAGGTAGTGCATCCAACTAAACCAACTTGGCCCGCTCCTTAGCAAGATGCTCACAAAACAACTCAAAATAAGACATTTTATAATCTTTCCCCATGACATCCATAATAGAATAGAAAATGAAGAGAAAAATTGATAAGGCCTCTTAACTTATAAAGAATCAAGAAGATACATTCATCATCAAATTTATCATGCCCACATCCTTTTAATTGTGACAAAATCAATTTGAATTATGCAAGAAAATCTTGAATAGAAGGAAATGCATTTGGAGAGAGTGATTGTAGATCCACTTGAAGCTGCAAGATTATGAACTGATTGACTTTACCATACAATTCTTCAAGTTTTTCCCAAACATTCTTAGGTGTTTTACACTTCGCAATATGAAACAAGTTATCAAATACATGTAATCCAATGAGCCCTTTTGCTTCATCTTTTTTACATTTATGGGTATATTTTTCATATCCTTTGTGAAATCAATTTTTTGTGCTTCTAACATTTTTTATAGACAATTATATTGTAACAATTGAGTCATTTTTAGCTTCCATGTATGATAATTGTGTGGAGTGAGTGGTTCAATTTGCCTTAGATTTACCATGTTGGAAAAAAGAACATCGAGAGAAAGAAGAAAATGTGGCACTTAAATTGTGCCTTTCACCCCTCAAAATGCATTAACACTTAATTTTCAACCCTCCCAACAAATTACAATGAAGAAATTTTGTAATTTGTACAAGTGACAAGCTCAAATCAACTGTTTATAATACATAGTGATTTTCTATAATTTTTGAAAAAATGCTTGTCAAAACTGAAAATAGAGGTTAAAAATAGATTCCTTGCAATTTTTTGAGCAATTTCAAAAAAAAGTTTGCCAAATTTTGAATTTGTATGCAAAAGTTATGTCAATTACAAGTAATAAATGCACATGTACCTTCAAGCTGAACAAAAATGGAAAATTTGCAAAAATACCTACACCACTCGAAGTTCATTGAACCACCTTTTTGATGATATCTTGTTTGCAAAAATCTTATGCTTTGGCGAAAAGTTGTGCAAAATTGAAGAGAAGGCCTATTTAGGCACTTTGAAGGCTAAAAAGGAGCAAAAATTGAGCCCTAGTGGCTCTTTGGGTGGTGATTGGGCAACTATCTAGCAGAGAAATCTAGCAGTTAAAGTTTTCGGTCACAGTTTTAAATTTTTTGCTTTAAAAAAAACTCTGGTTGCGGTTAAGTAACTGCTAGGAGGTTAAAAAAATTGAATGGTTAAACAAAATTGTGGTGGTTTAAGCCTTTATATTGCCCACTAGCAGTTTTTTTTTCTTTAGACCACCCATTGAAATTCACACCTCTAGCCATGTATTGGCTTTATTGCATTGTAGACTAAAGTCTGCAATGCTTTTAAGCACTGACACAAATAAATTAAGCGCTCAAACAATAAAGCCCTCAATGGTTTTTATATATATTTTTTAAAAAATTGAAAGTTTTTCAAAAGATCGTTTGAAAAAATTGAAATATTTTTTTTTGAATTTTTAATTCTAACAATGCGTACTTGCATGACTTGAGGGGCCGTATGGGGTGCTAGGTAATTTTTTTTTGCCCTGAATTTTTTTTCCGAATATAACCAAATTATATATCAAAATTCATGGAATTGACCACCCAGATGCAATGGAAAGGTTATTTTTTTTTGCCAAAAATGCTCCTATAAAAAGTGGCTTCCTAGATTTGAGCTTCAAACCCTTGTTTACCAAAGTTGCAAATGGTGACAAAATTGAGTGAAACGAAAGCCAAATCTAACTTTCTCGAGCCTCCTGGACACAATGGGACAACCAAAAATACTACCACTATAGCTAAAAGTTCTATAATCACTAGATCTTATAAAAAAGAATACATGCAATATAGGATTAACTGATCTTTGCAAACCCTTTTCGATTCTCAAGATCATATTGAAATGCAAGAGAAGAGAATACAAGAATTTTTACAAGATCATAAAAGAAACTCAAATCACAATAAATAACTTTATGGTAGAAACTCTCTAATAAAAAAGGAAGTGGCTTGCCATATTCAAAGCTTTGATACGATGTTGAAGTGAGAAACCAAGATCTTCAATCTACAACGCCAAATAACCTCCACAAGAAATAGAGAGAAGCAAAAATAAAAGATGTTATTCCACCAAACAATAATTACGATATGATACAATATGATCAAGATATGCAAGAGATGCCTTGCTTATAAAGGAAAGGTGAGAGATAGGATTAGACAAGATCATGACAATTGTCTTAATCATATCACTTGAGACAACAAACTCATAAAGTTACCTAGGATAATGTAAATTCTAGATAAGACAACTAAGATTTCTAGAAGAAAGCTTATATCCTAAGTAAACTTAACATGTGAATAGGTCCCCTAAGTCTCTAGTAGTGAATTAACTAGATACAAGAATTTAATCACACCGATATTAATTTTATATATGCCCCCAATTATTTTAGATGATGGAGTGTTATTGGAGATCGACTTATACATTTTCTTCTTTTATTTTTGAGTTCAAAATTTTTAGAGTCCAATATCTTTTGGTTGAGATTTTGACTAGAGGTCTTGACTTTATTTTTCTTTCTTATTTGATTTTATTTTTGATATCCAACTGATAAAGGATTTTGATATTTTGGAATTTTATTAATAGCCTTGATGTGTTGAGAGACAAGTGACACTTGTTGATCCAGGTCTAGTAGATGGGTGGAAGTGGATGAGTTAGATGAGATGGTGAGGATATGTGAATTGTGGAAGATTTTGGTAATATATTCAACAAAATATTTGTGACCATCCTTATTAGTACTATTAATATCAAAGGATTCTTGTGTTGGAAATTGGAAGATTGTCATTGATGTCAACATTAACATCAACATACCTTACTCACATTACTTGTATAGATCAATAGATGCTCTGATAATAAAGGTTCGATCTATGCTTATCCAATACTTGAAGTTTGGTGATCTAGATTCAACCAAAATGAAAGATATCACTACAAGATTTTGTACATAAATTCATGATTGTGAGATTCATCTTACCTCAAAGTTTTATGATGATATGCAAGTGCATCTGAAAGATATGAATAATAGTGTTATTTTCTGAGGATTACAGTACGTTTTTGTATAGCACATCAATGTGGGAGATTCCACATTTTCTCATGATTAATTGTTTTATTTTGTAGATTCAAAGATAAGTTATTTGATTTCATCTAAAGAAGAATTTGATGTGTTAACAAGTTTTGGAGTTGCACATTTGGCTAATTGTATATACATTTGATGTTTTTGATGTTTTAGGTCTATCCCTAGCCAACCTAGTTATGAATTTGGGCTAAGAAGATCAAATATGTGTTGTGAATGCTAAAGGGATCTATCTTAAGTCTGATTCGACCAATACCATATATTAGATGCTTGTTTTGGGTGCAAGGATGAATATGTTTCAAGGATAAAGCCAAAAGAGCTAGTTTTGATTTGAAATAGGGATACTCTAATTAGGCTGACCTAATTAGTGTATGCGAATGTATACGATATATATATGAAAGAAATATTTGAGAAGAAATATATGAGTGAATGTAGATTTGTGATAGAGAAAAATGATGAAGTGGTGAAATTCAAAGAGATTGTGTATGGACTGCTGAATGGTGTGAATGTGTGAAATTGTATGTGTAGACAAATTTATTATGTACAAAGAAGTTTTTTATATTTAGTGCTTCATTGGAATTGAACTCTATCACAAGGAAGGTGCATTTTATCTTAATTCTCATCCTGGCAGTGTTGCCATACTTTGTTTTGTAAATTTCTTCAGGCAGTGAGCCTTCAAGGAAAATGAGTCTTGGTAGTGAGCCATTGTAATATTCTATATTTGGATATATTATATTATGAGTTAAACCTCACTGTGGTTTTTCTCTTTTTGGGTTTTCCACATAAAAATATTGGTGCTCATGTGTGTTGTGATCTTTTGTTGATTCCATGCTTTCAATTATTATTATAGTGAGAGTTGTGTTATTACTTGGATGGATATTATGTAAATGGTTTAATGGAATACTAATTCACCCCCCTCTCAGTATTTTGGGTGTTCAACAATTGGTGTTAGAGTTTGGTTCCTCTTAAGAAGTCTAACAACTTGAGGAAGATCTTGTAATTTGAACAAATGGAAGATAAGAGATTTCTTATTCCTTTGAAAGAGTTTCTTGCCAAAAATATTGAAGAAGATTGTATCCTAGATAATAATAGTAAACAGGTATGTGCAAGATCATCATGGAAAAAATAGGCCCTTAAGTGGTGATGAAAATTCAAAAAATCAGAGTTAGGCAACTTAATTTAAAAATTTGAATAAGTTATCTATATTATTTCAAAAATATGTAAGAATAGCATTTGTAGCAAATTGAATGTAGTTTCTAAACTACTAGGTTTATTTTAAAAAAAATCTATTTGGTGAAAATTTAAAATTTCAATGTAGTAGTACTTAAATTTTAGGGAAAAAATAAGAAGTAGGTGTCTGTCTAACCACCCTAACCACAATAAAATGATAATATTTTTTTATAATATTTTAGATATAAGTAGAGGACTCATGTTCCAATGTGATGTATATTTTTTTGTAATTTTTTTCCAAGTAAATAATTAATTATGAATTTTTCATTACAACTTATAAAAATATAAAAACTCATATGTTTGACCACCTTAACTTGGTCAAAACTTCATGAAATTCATTTTTTTTAATCCTATAGTAGGGTATGTGCAGGATCATGATGGACCAAAAAGTGGTGATATCTAAGTGATATGATGGCCCATGTGGTTGATGACATTTTTTTTACCCAAAATTGATAGAACGAAAAGGGTTTTTAAAGGAGATTCTCAACTTTCCACCAATATAAATTATTGTTTAATTTGAATGTAATAAATAGTTATTATTCATTTTCTATTTGAATTACGACTAAATTCCTGATTGATAGGTTGATTGAAAAACATATATAACTTTCAAACGGTATCACTCTTTTTGAAATTGAAACATGCGTCACGTTCTATGCTTAGCATACTATAGGATTAAAAACAAAAAAAAATGAATTTCATGAATTTTTGACCAAGTTAAGGTGGTTAGACATACAAGTTTTTATATTTTTTTAAATTTGTAATAAAAAATCATAATTAATTATTTACTTGGAAAAAAATTATAAAAAAAATATGCATCACATCGAGACATGAGTCCCCTACTTATATCTAAAATATTATAAAAAAATATTATCATTTTATTGTAGTTAGGGTGGTCAAACAGACACCTACTTGTTATTTTTTCCCTAAAATTTAAGTACTAGTGCATTGAAATTTCAAATTTTCACCAAATAGATTTAGGAAAAAAAAACCTAGTAGTTTAGAAACTACATTCAATTTTCTACAGATTCTATTCTTACATATTTTTGAAATAATATAGATAACTTATTCAAATTTTTAGGTCAAGTTATCTAACTTTGATTTTCTGAATTGTATTGCCACTTAAGAGCCTATTTTTTCCATGATGATCCTACACATACCCAGTATGCGAAGCATAGAATGTGACACATGTTTGAGATTCAAAAAATGTGATACCATTTGAAAGCTATAGATTCTTTTCAATCAACCTATCAATCAGGACTTTAGTCATAATTAAAATAGAAAATGAATAATAATTATTTATTAAATTCAAAGTAAAGCATAATTTAAATTGGTTGAAAACTAAGAAACTCCTTTTTAAACCTTTTTTGTTTCATCAATTTTGGGTAAAAAAAAATCGTCAACCACATGGGCCATCATATCACTTACATATCACCACTTTTTGGCCCATCATGATCCTACACATACCCGAACTTGAAATTGCTCTTGAAGATCTTGATAGAATTGAAGAAAAAAACAAAGATTTGAAGGAAAGCCTCAAAGAAGCAAATGTGTGCATCAAAAAACTGAGGGAACAAATCAAGAAATTCAAAGAAAGTCATAGAGAAGTTAGTGATCAGTTGACGAAAGAAAATGAGGACATCATCAGATTGAAAGATCAAGTGGAAGAAAAGAGGAGAATTGAGGACTATCAGAAAGCTGAAATCCAAAGCAAGACTGGTGAATGCGTCAAGATTGAACAAAAAAGGGTAACTTTAAGATCAAATCTGGAGAAAGCAAGAGCTCATGAGGACACATTCAAAACAAGTTCTACAAGGCTGGATGAACTAATTGCAGGACATAAATATTCTAAGGATAAAGGTGGTTTGGGACTTGAAGAAGGACAAAGTTCAAAAACAAATCAATCCCCTAAAAAGGTTGACAATCAAAGGAAGACTCAAAGTAATGGTAGACAGATCAAGAACCAAAGAAGAAATACGAGAAGGAATTCTATCAAGCAACCTAATGCTCAAAGGTACTCATATTTTAATGGTATCTATTATTCCTACAATAGATTTGGACATAGGGCAAAAAAATGTAAAAATAGAATAAAATAGAATGATGGAATGAGTCAAAATGCATTATCATTCACCAGTCAGTGTTTTAAGTGCAAAAGAATTATACATAAAGCTATAGAATGTAGAAGTCAAATGTTGAAAAAAATGATCTATCCCTCCAAAGGTTATTGTTATTACTACAAATTATTTGGACACAAGGCTAACCAATGCAGATATAGATTGAATAAAGGAAAATTTAGGTGGAAGAATGTTGTTTGTCATATTTGCAGCAAACCACGACACTTTGCCAAAGACTACAAAAGAAGAAATGTGAAAATGGACTATCTGGTAAAGAGATATGAACCAATCACTAAGGTTGATCTAGCAAAAGTTAAGAAGGAAATAGAAAAGATCTGGAAGAAGGAAGGAGAATCTAAGAAGTCAGAATAATCCAAAGTTCCAATTTCCTCTGTGTTGTCCTTTGGTGGAGATAATCTTGTCAAAACATTAAACCTAGGTAGTGGCTTAGGGGGAGCAATATCAAAAAATTTAATATCCCCCACTGGTATATGATGTCATGGAATGAAAAAAATGCATTTATCGAAGATGAAAAATTCAAGACCTCATGCGAAAGAAATTTTAAGTGGACATGTGTGAAGTAGGAATATTGTAGAGCTTGAAAAGAAGGAAATACACAAATTATGAAGACATCTACTTGTGATTTGAAGAATTTATTGCTGAGAAAAATGGGATCAGAGAAATAAATTTTAGTGTATTGAGAATTAGTCATTTGATTAAAATAATTTGTGGAAGAGAAGTAGAGTGTGGAGAAAACTTGAAGAATCTAAAGCATGTTTATACTGCAAAATTCCAGTGTTCAGCTTTGGTGTTCAATGAAAAGATAAGTAACTATTGTTATACATTGTTCTCTGTGAATTATTGATTTGAATGTAATGGATACACCTCAATTCATGGATAATTCAAAAAGACCAGAACCACAGTTTAAAAATTGCACTGCTAAAACGCTAGAACTTGACTCTTTGGGTACATTTTCAGAAGTTCCCCTTGGTGTCATTTCGACTGAAGATATTAGGATATAAATTCATAGGAAGTTGGAAGAGTACACTTATGGAAAATCACACATATTGTGTTGGGATTAAGGTCTCTCAATCTTAGAGTCCTAATATTGATTTAATTTTTATATATTAATATATCTATTTGTATTATTTAATTGCCTATGGTGTCATGTCATAGATTGGGACTCATCAACTGGATGAAATCCTTGTTGGAAGTGACTGGATGACACATCATCATCCCAAGTGGACGTAGGCGTCCCACTTTTGAATCTATGGCATATGATAGATTCTATTATATGTAATAAGGCATCTTTGAATGCATGGAGAAAGTTGGTGCCCAATATGGGTTATGACAAGATGTAAGAGAATCAACTATTTTTAGCCAGTTATAAAAATTCTCTTATGGATCTTGTGATAGATTCTATGGTAGATTTATGAAATATTCTATGATAGTTGTAAGGCATATATCATAAGCTATTTTTAGCATATTATAGGTTCCCAAGCTTGGAAGAAGAATATTTGCATGTTAGACACTTGTCAGGGGTGTAAGGGAATATTGTACATGTGTCCAAATGCATGTCTAAGGTGTTGGATTTTGTGCCATATGGATTTAGACCCTCCTCATCTTCTAGATGCTTCTTGTAGCTTGTAACACTCTATTTATTGAGTTCCATGAGTTGTAGAATGCATAGTTTGTTTGTAAGTAATGAAGTGCTTCTAGTATTACTCCAGAATAGGTGTTCGTGTTGAAGCACTTGTTGAAGAATCTTTGTACTTGGTGATATATTGTATTCATTATTTGAAGTAATAGAGAAAGTGTTATTCTTTTGGAGGGTGGGGTTTTATACCCGAAAGGGTTTTCCCCACGTATATCCATTTTTATTGCATTTATGTACTTGTTGTTCTATTTCCATTATTCTCTATGTGTATCTCATGTTGTAACAACATAAGTTGTTAAGATGAAATTTTTGTAACTCTCCTCTACTTAGATTAGTGTAGGAATTTATTTCCACTCACCTAGCTTCCTTTCAGTTGGTATTAGAGCCTAACTGACCTTGTTTCCTTTGTTGGGTAGAAGGGTTTTTTGAGCTAATCTCTGTTTCAATGGGAGTTTTGCAGAAGTGTGTGTTTCATTACCTTTTTGTAGGAAAGAGATGGCAGGCACAATTAGGAGGATTGAGATGGAGAAGTTTAATGGTGATAATTTTGAGTTTTGGAAGCTCAAAATGGAAGACATGCTTGTAGACCGAGACTTATGGCTTGCTGTTTATGGAACCATTCCATAAGGCATGAAACAAGATGATTGGGATCTCATGGATAGGAAAGAAAAGGGTCTTATTAGACTCTATTTGGTTGATTCTGTCCTCTTGAATGTCCATGAAGATAAAACTTTTGCTTCTCTATGGAAGACTCTTGGTGATGTCTATCAAGCTAAATCTCTGGTAAACAAGATTTTCCTGAGAAGATGTATTCTTTGAAAATGGATGGAGGATTCATTGTAGATCACCTGAACTATTTTAACATGTTGGTTGCACAACTAGGTTTTATTGGAGACAAAATAGATGAATAAGACCATTGCATGCTCCTTTTGTGTTCATTTTTGGACTCTTGGGATTACTTGGTAATGGATATTGAAAGCACTAATTCCACCTTTAATATGGATGACGTTGTTGCCTCATTATTATCTAAAGAGATGTAAAGGAAGTCTTCTGAAATGGCCAAGGAGGCCTTTGTAGTCAGTGGCAAACCAAAATAGAGAAGCAAAAAGAAAGACGATAAATCTTATTCAAAGTCTTCGAGGAGATTGAAGTCTCCTGATAAGAAGTCCAAGGAAAAATGTTGGAACTATGGTGAATTTGGTCACATTTGGAAAGATTTCAAGAAGAATAAGAAGAAGAAAAAAAAATCTTTCTATGATTCTGAATATGAGGAATCATCCCAAGATGATAGAGAATAATTTATTGTAGCCTTGGAAACTCATGCATCAAATGATGTGTGGTTGATAGATTTGGGTGCATCCTTTCACATGACTTCTCATAGAGATTGGTTCTCAAAGTATGAGGAGTACAATGATAGAGAGGTGTACCTGGGTGATGAATCTCACCTGAAGATTATTGGTCATGGAAGAGTCAAAATCAAATTACCTGATGGAGGAGTGAAGGGGATTGATGGTGTCTTGCATATCTCGGGCTTGGCACAAAACCTACTTTTTGTAAGTAAACTAAATGATTTAGGAGTGCAAGTTGTTTTATTTGGTGGAGGATGAAATATGACAAGAGGAGATATGGTATTGGCTAAGGGAGTTTGTATTGAGACTCTATTTTAGCTTGATGCATGCACTGTGCAGTTCAATAGTTTTTCTGATGTATCAAAGAAGATATCTTTGGATTCTTCAACCTCACCATCAGATTGTGTAGAGAAGAAGCATGTTGTAGTTACATCCAATGGTTGTGCATTTTGGGTACCTAAGGGTGCTCATTCCATGGAAATGAAGCTTCCTACAGAGAAGATAATGTTATGGAACCAACGAATTGGTCACATTGGTGAGAAGGGTCTTAGAACCCTAAAAAATAAGAGCCTTGTTGAAGACCTTGATGATTGTAATCTCAAGTTCAAATTTTGCAAATATTGTGTATATGGAAAACAACATCGTGTTTCTTTTTACTCTAATTTTCATAAGTTTTTCGGGGTCTTGGATTATGTACATTAAGATGTTTTTGGTCTTGTAAATGTTCCTTCATTATCAAAATCTATATATTTTGTTTCTTTCATAGATGATTATAGTAGAAGGACATTTGTTTATATCATTAGAAGTAAAGTTAAAGTCTTTAGTTGGTTTAAGGAGTTTAAGGCTTTGGTAGAAAATCATATTAGCAAAAAGATTAAATGTTTAAGAGCTGATAATGGTGGTGAGTTTTGTTCCATAGAGTTTGAAAAGTTCTATAAAAAGCACGATATTGAAAGAAATAAGACAAATCCCTACACTCCATAATAAAATGGAGTTGCAGAGAGGATGAACAAAATGTTGATGGAGAGGGCTAGGAGTATGTTGAGTGGTGCTAGCCTTGAACATAAATTTTGGGCTGAAGTGGTAGCCATTGCATGTTATTTGATTGTCATGTCTCTAAAATAGCAATACCATAAAGACCAAGTGTTAAATTACAAATAAATTAATAAATAACAATATTAATATTAAATATTAAATAGATGTGTACCATATCAATATAAAAATATATTAATATAAAATAACAAATATAATAATAATATATAGGCAAATTATTGTTATTACACTCTAGTATTAATTAATTTAATATCAAAACTAATAATAATAAATAAATATTATAATCATTACACATCAAAGATTATAATACATTAGAATAAAATAATAATAAATATTAGCAAATTAGTTTTATTATTAACTGTAATGTTAAAATATGTTCAATAAAATATCAAAATAAAATAATAAAATAAGTATATAATCTGAAATATCATAATTATTAGTAATAATATAATATTTTCAAAAATAGATATTATTGTGATAATAAGCCTTTAAAGGCAACAACTAAATCTAAAAAAATGAATATATTTTATGAAAAGTCACCTCTTCCACCGAACAATACATTCCCCCCATGAGTCATCTACCTTGAATAGTATAAATAGAAGGAAGGAAAATAAGAAAGTGGGAAAAATATTGAGAAATACGATCTGCAATTCAGAACAACAACAACAATGATTGTTATGCATTGGAATATAGAGCCATTTAATATATATATATATAATTTAATAGGCATACAAGTATATATGAATAGATATAGACAAATTTTATAACGAATAATATGCAATGAATAAAGAATATATATGAATAAGGAAAGAATAATTATATAAACATATATATGAATACTAATGGATATAAGTAAAAAAATAATTATATATATATATATATATATATATATATATATATATATATATATATATATATATATATATATATATATATATATATATATATATATATATATATATGAAGTATATATATATATACACACACACACACACACACACTTATATGATTATGTAATAATGATATTTGTAAGTAATGATGACTCTTTAATATAAACATAAGTAGATTATGTATATTTATGAATTTTCCTCATCCTATGATCAATTCAGTATAAGGTTGAAGGAGGCGAGTAAGGAAACATGGAGATATATAGCAACTCAGGTAATGTACTCACTTATCAATAATATTTAGCGTATTTTGAATATAAGAAACAAATATTACTAGTTTGATTATTGGTGTAATGTTTTCTTTAATACTATCATGATGATAATGATGTTGATATTGACTTCAAGAATCAATAATAAAAGCAAATGTATTTGACTGCTAAAATATTGTCTTCCTTGTGTTTGCAAGCTTATTGGGAGGAAGGGTGTGAGGGAAGTGGTGCCTAAAAACCCCACTTAAGTCCACCCCTAGAACCCAAGGCAGGGATGGGCCTTGGAGGGGTGGAAATTCCACTCATAGTCTACCCAATCCCAAGGTCTGGGTGGGACATGGAGGGGTGGGGGTTCCATTCATAGTCTACTGTGACCATGGAGGGGTGGTAGGCCCAAGCCACTTATCCATTCCCCGACTATCCCCAATAAGTCAAGTGTCTTCTGAGGTGCTGACATGGGTAGAGAAAGTAGGTACCAATGTTTCCACTAAGCATGCTACTCCGAGTATGGAATGGTCTTAGTTTGGATGTTCAACTTGGAGCCAAGGGGTGGGTTGTCCTGAGGGGATGCTTGTGCCCTTGGGCTTAGATGTATAGCTTCGGGAGGATCTACCCATGCCACTCCTCTTCTATCTTCATTATTAATTTTTTTTGGAAAAAAAAGGATAGACAACTGAGAGGGGGAGTGAATCAGTTGTTACCAAAATCAAACTTATACAACATTAATCAACCTTAAATCTCAGATCTGATAAATAACAGTGCAAGCATAAATCAATAACACATCAAAGACACATGAACACCAATATTTTATACGTGGAAACCCTGTTAGGGGAAAAACCACGGTGGATGTTAGTCCACAAGATTATACCCTGTTAGAAGTATAATGAAGAATGAAAAAGGAATGCACTTGCATTCAAGTGCACTACCTAGAGAATATTGCTCAGAAGGAAGGCTCACTACCTTACATACAATAATTATATTGAATCCATCTAATGAATTTGAATCGAGAAAATAGCTTATACAAAAGCCTAATTACAATTTCGGTTAGATGCACAAAAAATTCTATACAATCTTCCACACTCTGCTCAAACTTCTTCACACTCTGCTCTACTCTTGAATGATTTAACCTTAATTCGCACATGTACACCTCTTTCACACACTGAGAATTACCTCTAAATGAGGAAAACAATAACTTATATATATACGCTACACAAATTTACATCAAACATTTAGTCAACCTCAAATAAAGAATAAATTACAACTATCGACCTCAATACATGAATAAATTTCAATGCGCACCAACACAAGTTGGTCACAATATAGTGAGGACCCAAACAAACACCTTAGAACATGCCAAAAAATAAAATATTAATCTTCATGGATCCGCAACACACTACTACCATCATGTCAACCAAGAACATGAAAAATCGAGCACACATTGGAAAAATCTCCAATCACGAACACTCTGATCAATGTAGATGCACAACAAGGATATAGTATGATCTAGACTCATCCATGAATGTCATAGGTACACTTGTAACAATTGGAATTACTAGAATTTCATCTGCTTCATCCAAGAACACCATCTACAAAAACTAAATAATTATAGGAACAAAGATCTTCATAGCTTCCACAAATCTTGATGTGAACCTCTGAAAATTTTGGACAACATACTAGAAAAATTCAACAACAAAACCTTTGAAGTGCACCTTCAAATCTTCAATGTACAAAACTTTCCAACATTCTGACCTTCTCAACATCACTGGCTGCCAACAATATTATTTTTACAAATCTCTCAATATCCTCGACATATACAACCTTAAGCATAATTAATGCTAATAGTGTTGACATCAATGACAACTACATATTAGAAATGCAACCACAACATCCAACAATCTCCCCCCTTGGCATTGATGGCAACACATGATGTGAAAAATAATGCCACCAACCCAACTAATTCTTCTCCAACAATCTCCCCCTGAGATTGTGCACTCTTTTCCTGTTTCCTTCTTCTCCCATGTTTTTCACATTTCTCTTCTCCCCCCCTTTGACATAAATGGAAAAGGTACACATGCTCTGATCACATATTTGAATCATCTGACTACTCCCCCTAAGTAGCAACCACCACAACATTAATTCAAAATAAGATATGGCTTTGAATTCATAGATTGATGCAAAGACCTACATGTTAGTTCTGATCAGGAGTGGAAATCACCCCTAACTTGCCTTTGAGGTACTCAAAAGTATTCTTAGGCAATGAATTAGTAAAGATGTCTATAATTTTCTCCTTGGTAGGTATATACTCCAGTCTAACTTCTTTGTCACTCACTTTATCTCTCAAAAAGTGATATTTGATGGATATATGCTTTATCTTTAAATGAAACATTGGATTCTTGGAAATATTAATGGCACTTGAATTGTCACATAATGTGGCAATGGGTTCTTCATTCTCAATTCTGACATCTCTCAATATTTTCTTCATCCACAATACTTGGGTACAATTGTTTGCAACAACAATATATTTTGCCTCAGCAGTAGACAATGAAACGTAGTTCTACTTTTTTTATTAACCAAGATACCGATTTATTCCCTAAGAAGAATGCACTACCACTAGTACTCTTCTTGTCATCCACATCTCCTACTCAATCAGTATCAATGAAATATTTCAGGATAAGATCATCATCCCTAGGATACCAAAGACCAAGATCAACTGTCCCTTTCAGGTATCTAAAAATTATTTTCACAACAGTTACATGAGATTCTTTAGGATCAATTTGAAATCTAGCAACCATGCGTAACAACATTCATTATATCTAGCCTGGTCTGAGTTAGATAGAGTAGTCCACTAATCATTGACCTGTATCTTGTCTATTTTTCTTTAGGATAATCATCATTTTGTGTAAGTTTTCATCTGGTTATCATAGGTGTACCAACTGGCTTTGAATCTTCCATGCCAAAATTTTTAGTATCTCTTTCACATACTTAGAATGAGATATGAAAATTCCACCATCTAATTGAGTGATTTGCAATCCTAAAAATAATCTTAACTCTCCTATCATTGACATTTCAAACTCACTTTTCATTTCATTAGAAAACTTCATATACAAATCATCATCACCTTCAAAAATAATATCATCAACAAAGACTTCAATGATAAGTTATTTATTTTGATCTAGCTTTAAATAAAGATTGTTGTTAGCAGTACCTTTATTGAATCCAAGCTTCAATAATTATTTATCCAATCTAGCATACCAAGCTCTAGGATCTTGCTTAAGTCCATATTGAGCTTTCTTCAATCGGCATACCATGTCTTTTTCATCAGTCAATTGAAATCCATCCAGTTGTTCAACATAGACTTCTTCTTCTTTCTCACCATTCAGAAATGTTGATTTTACATCCATCTGATAAACTTTATAATTCTTGAAAATAGCATAAGCAAGAAATAATCTTATAGCTTCAATTCTAGCAATAGGATAATTTTTTTCTTCAAAATAAATACCTTCCATCTGTGAGTACCCTTTGCAAGCCAGTCTTGCTTTATTTCCGACCACTTCACCTTGCTCATTTAGCTTATTTCAAAACGCCCACTTGGTTCCAATCAAATTTTTGTTATGAGGTCTAGGAACAAGATCCCATGTATCATTCTTCTCTATCTTAATTAGTTCTTCTTTCATGGCTTCCATCCAATGTTCATCTTTGCATGCTTCATTGAAATTGCTAGGCTCAACTTTGGAAATTAGATAGTACTCTTCCAAAATTCTTCTTCTATTTTGCACACCTTTTCTCTTGTATCCTATGATCTGACTGTAAGAGTGATTTCACCTTACATATTTGGGAGTTTTAGGATTTTCTCTAACTTCTTGTTCTTGTGTTCTTTCTTCTGCACTTTTGCTAGTCTCTACCTCTTGATTCCCTTGGTTCACCAAAACAATTTGAAGTTGATTATGTGTCTGAACATCATTTTTAGTATTATCATGTTGATCATTTGAATCATATCCACTATATTTGGATGGTATAACAATATCTTCATCAACTTTGACATTTGCACTTTCAACCATTTTCTTTAACCTCTTATTAAAGCATCGGTAAGCTTTACTTTTAGTAGAGTAACCCAAAAATATTCCTTCATCACTTATAGCATCAAACTTGCCTATATCATCATCTCTCTTGATGCAACATTTGCTTCCAATTTTTTTGAAATATTGATAGTAGGCTTATAACCAAATCATAGCTCAAAAGGTGTCTTACCAGAATTATTGTTGACATACACCCTATTAATGGTGTACACAATAGTACACAACAATACTTACAACTTCTCTCTAGTAGAAATGAGGAACATTTTCTTCTAGCATCATGGTTTTAGTAGCATCTAGAATGGTTTTGTTCTTTCTTTCAACAACTCCATTTTGTTGAGGGGTCCGGGGAGCAGATAACTGTCTTTGGATTCCATGCTCTTCACAAAAAGAATTGAATTCTTGAGAAGTGAATTCACCACCTCTATCTAACCTTAGACATTTGATCTTCTGACCTATCTAATTCTTTTCCATAGCTTTGAAACTTTTGAACTTTTCTAATGCTTCACGTTTTTCTCTTAAGAAAGTAACCCATATCATTCTAGAATAATCATCAATGAGCAACATAAAATACCTTTCACCTTGTAGAATTTTGATTCTGGATGGACCACATAGATCAGTATGTATTAGATCCAATACTCCATTAGAGCTATACTTTTTTCTCTGGAAATAATTTTTTATCTGCTTTCCCATTTGGCATTGCTTGCACATAGTGTTAGTAGGCTTCACTAACTTAGGAAGATCTCTCACTACTTGAGTAGTGCTTATCTTGTCAATTTTGTCAAAGTTCACATGACACAACCTCCTATACCATAACCAGCTTACATCAATCTGAGAAATTAAGAAAATTTCACTAGCATAACTCAAATTAAACATATTACCTTTTGTCTTTGTACTTGAAGTAATCATATTTCCAGAACTTCCCCTTATTTTGCACTTACCATCCTTGAATTGAAGTTTGTAACCCTTGTCTACCATCTGTCCAACACTTAACAAGTTATGCTTTAAGCCTTCTACATAAAGAGCATCATCAGTATTATGCTTACCACCAAAAGAAATAGCGCCTTTGCCAAAAATCACACCAAAAGTGTTGTCTCCAAATCTTACAACACCACCATCATAGTATTCCAAGCTTACAAAATTTATTGTTTCACTAGTCAAATGATGTGAGCATCCGCTATCAATTACCCACTCATCCTTTTCTTCAATTTTTGCTGCAAGAGCTTTCTCAACATTCACATTACTAGTAGATTCAGTGGACACCTAACCATTTTCTTTGATAGCAATAAATACCCATTCATCTTCATTTCCAATATATTTATTAGATTCTTCATCAATTACACCTTCTTCAACATAATAGGATTTCCTTTGAAATCTAGTCTTCTCAAGTTTGTGCTTAGAAACTAGGACATCTAGATTAAAAATGACCTATTTTATTGCAAGAAAAACATTTAATAGGTAACTTTCCTTTGTACTTATCATGACCTCTGGCTTCTCTTTTCACAATCAATGCTTCTAGTTCTTTTAATTCTATTTCTTCATCTTCAATATTTTTCATCTCATCTTCATATTTGAATGTCCATTTGGAACTCTCACCTGGATTGTATCTTTGTTGGATTTTTTTGGATATTGTAGCATTGAATGCAGATTCACCAAATTCACTTAACTCAAAGGCAACAAGTTTTCCAATCAACACGTCTCTTTTAATATTTTTTACTGTCTTGAGTTCATCAATAGAATGAGATGTTGTTTTGTAGGAGGGAGGCACAAATCTAAGTATCTTATCCACAATTTCTTCTTCATCCAAGGTTCCACCGACACATCTAATGCTCATCACCAATTCATTTATCTTTTGAGAAAAAGGTGACGATATTCTCATCTTCACTCATCTTCATGTCTTCCCACTTGCCTTTTAAAATTTGTAGCTTAGCAATTTTCACTAGTGCATCTCCTTCATACAATGTTTCCAACTTTTTCTAGATCTAGTATGCAGTCTTCAATCCTAACACATTTGTCATTTCCAAATCTGTCAAAGCACTCAACAAAGTTTCAATAGCCCTGATATTAGCTTCTGCTTGATAGATCTCATCTTTAGAGGAAAAACCATTATGAGGAATAGTATATGCACTTTGTGTAATCTTCCAGAAAGGTTCTCCAATGCACTTTAAATGACACTCCATTCCAAATTTCCATAAAGAGTAGTTTGCACCATCGAATCTAGGACTATCCTTCTTGTATGATGCCATCTCGGATCACCTCAAATTGTTAGGATTCTTTAGAGGAACTAGCTCTGATACCAATTGTTGGCAAAACAAGGATAAACAACTAAGAGGGGGGGTGAATCAGTTGTTACCAAAATCAAACTTATACAACATTAATCGACCTTAAATCTTAGATCTGATAAATAACAATGCAAGCATAAATGAATAAAACATCAAAGACACATGAACACCAAGATTTTATATGTGGAAACCCTATTAGGGGAAAAACCACGGTGGATGTTAGTCCACAAGATTATACCCTGTTAGAAGTATAGTGAAGAATGATAAAGGAATTCACTTGCATTCAGGGGCACTGCTTAGAGCACACTGCTCAGAAGGAAGGATCATTGCCTTACATACAATAATAAGATTAAATGAATTTGATGAGGTTGAACTAAGAAAATAACTTCTACAAAATCCAGATTACAGTTTCGGTTAGGTGCACAAAAACATCTACACACTCTTCCACACTCTGCTCAAACTTCTTCACACTCTGCTCTTCTCTTGAATGATTTAACCTTTATTCACACATGTACACCTCTTTCACACATTGAGAATTTCCTATAAATGAGGAAAACAATCACTTATATATATCTACTGCACGGATTTACATCAACCATCCAGTCAGCCTCAAATAAAGAATAAATTACAATTTTTGACCTCAATATATGAATAAATTTCAATGCGCACCAACACATGTTGGTCACAACATAGTGAGGACCCAAAAAAACACCTTAGAACACGCCAAACAATAAAAGATTAATCTTCATGGATCCACAACACATTACTACCATCATGTCGGCCAATAACATGAAAACTCGAGCACACATCGAAAAAATCTCCGATCACAAACACTTAGATCAATGCAGATGTACATCAAGGATAGAGTATGATCTAAACTCATCCATGAACATCATAGATACATGCACAACAACTGGAATTACCAAAATTTCATCCACTTCATCCAAGAACACCATCTATAGAAACTCAATAACTTTAGGAACATAGATCTTCATAACTTCCACAAATCTTGATGCAAACCTCTGAAAATTTCAAACAACATACTAGAAATCTTCAACAACAAACCCTTTGAAGCACACCTTTAGATCTTCAACGTACAAAAATTTCCAACATTCTGACCTTCTCAGCATCACTGGCTGCCAACAATATTATTTTTACAATTTTCTCAATATCCTTGAGATATACAACCTTAAGCATCATTAATGCTAATATTGTTGACATCAATGACAACCACATATTAGCAATGCAACCAAAAAATCCAACACTTTTGTGATCATGCTTATATTTTGGATATCTAGATATTAATGCTTAAAAAAATGTTGTTAATATGGTGAATATAGGATTCCAATCTAGGGTTATTGCATTAGGAGAACATTCATTTGGAAAATAAGAAACCTTAAACCTAATCTACTAGCAAATTTTAGGGAAAAATGAGTAAGGGAAATTACAATGGTATCAAAGAATCTTTCCTGCCATCTTGTCCATGCTTGAGCTAGTTGCTTGCGTACTTGAGCTACCTACTTGTCTACTTGAGCTGGTTGCCTACTTGATTGAGCTAGTTGCTTGCATTCTTGAGCTACTTGCTTGCCTACTTGAGCTAGTTTCCTACTTGCTTGAGCTACTTACTTGTGTGTTGGAGCTACCTGCTTGTCTACTTGAGCTACTTGCCTACTTGCTTGACCTAGTTGCTTGTGTGCTTGAGCGGGTTGCCTACTTGTTTGAGTTGGTTGCTTGTATGCCTACTTGAGCTATTTTCCTACTTGTTTGAGCTAGTTTCTTGTGTGCTTGAGTTGGTTGCCTACTCGCTTGAGCTATTTTCTTGCATGCTTGAGCTAGTTGCTTGCATGCTTGAGCTACCTACTTGTCTACTTGAGCTGGTTGCTTGTATGCTTGAGCTACTTGCCTGTATGCTTGAGCTACCCGCTTGCTTGAGCTACTTGTTTGCCTAGTTTAGCTACTTTATTTCTTGGTTGAGCTACTTTCTTGCTTGGTTGAGCCACTTGGATCTTTGCTTTAATTTTTTATTCATGTGGTTTTAAGTTGTACTGAGTCACAAACTCTAACTCGTTGCTTTTGAGAGTTATGTAGAAATAGAACTTAAGAATATTAGCCAATACATTGTCTTCAGAGTAACCATCACTTAGGTTGGAACTTCCAACTCCTATCAAAGATAATAGCATCATCACAAGAAACATCTTAGAATCACACATCTTAGATCATGATTGCTTGAGAGCAAGCAATCTTGGGCGGGGAGGACTGTCATGTCCTCGAAATAGCAATACCATAAAGACCAAGTATTAAAATACAAATAAATTAAAATATTAATATTAAATATAAAATAACAACTATAATAACAATATATAGGAAAATTATTGTTATTACATTCTAGTATTAAATAACTTAATATCAACACTAATAATAATAAATAAATATTATAATCATTACACATCAAAGATTAGAATACATTAGAATATAATAATAAGAAGATATTAGAAAATTGGTTTTATTATTAACTTTAATGTTAAAATATGTTCAATAAAACATCAAAATAAAATAATAAAATAAGTATATGATCTAAAATATCATAATTATTAGTAATAATATATTATTTTTAAAATAGATGTTATTGTGATAATAAGCCTTTAAAGGCAGCAATTAAATCTAACAAAGGGATATAATTTATGAAAAGTCACCTCTTCCACCAAACAATAAATTCCCCCCATGAGTCACCTACCTTGAATGGTATAAATAGAAGGAAGGAAAATAAGGAAGAGGGAAAAACATTGAGAAATACGATTTGCAATTTAGAACAACAACAACAATGATTGTTATGCATTGGAATATATATATATATATATATATATATATATATATATATATATATATTATTTAATAGGCATACAAGTATATATGCATAGATATAGATAAGGAATAATATGCAATGAATAAAGAATATATATGAATAAGGAAACAATAATTATATAAACATATATATGAATACTAATGGATTTAAGTAAAAGAATAATTATATATATATGAAGCATATATATATATATACACACACATAGAAGATTATGCAATAATGATACTTATAAGTAATGATTACTCTTTAATATAAACACAAGTAGATTATGTATATTTATAAACTGTCCTCATCCTATGATCAATTCAGTATAAGGTTGATGGAGGTGAGTAAGGAAACATGGAGAGATATAACAACTCAAGTGATGTACTCACTTAGAAATAATATTTAGCATATTTTAAATATAAGAAAAAAATATTACTAGTTTGATTATTGGTGTAATTTTTTCTTTAATATTATCATGATGATAATGATGTCGATATTGACTTCAAGAATCAGTAATAAAAGAAAATGTATTTGATTGCTAAAATATTGTCTTCCTTGCATTTGCAAGCTTATTGGGAGTAAGGGTGTGAGGGAAGTGGTGCCTAAAATCCCACTTAAGTATGCCCCCAGAACACAAGGTAAGGATGGGCCTTGGAGAGGTGGAAATTCAACTCATAGTCTACCCAATCCCAAGGCCTTGGTGGGCCATGGAGGGGTGGGGTTTCCACTCATAGTCCGTTGTGGCCATGGAGGGGTGGGAGGCTTGAGCCACTTATCTATTCCCTCGACTATCCCCAATAAGTCAAGTGTCTTCTGAGGTGCTAACATGGGTAGAGAAAGTAGGTACCAGTGTTTCCACTAAGCATGCCACTCCGAGTATGGAATGGTCTTAGTTTGGATGTTCAACTCGGAGCCAAGGGGTGGGCTATCCTGAGGGGATTCTTGTTCCCTTGGGCTTAGATGGATAGCTTCGAGAGGATCTACCCATGCCACTCCTCTTTTGTCTTCATTATTAATTTTGTGATTATGCTTATATTCTGGATATCTAGATATTAATGCTAACATATATGTTGTTAATATGGTGAATACAGGATTCCAATCTAGGGTTATTGCATTAGGAGAACATTCATTTGGAAAAGAAGAAACCTTAAACCTAATCTACAAGCAAATTTTAGGGCAAACCGGGTAAGGGACATTACATTGATAAATAGATCTCGTACATCAATGGTTGTTGGTAAGACACCTATGGAGGCATGGTCTGGTAAAAATCCTTTGATGAGACATCTTAGACTATTTTGTTGCAAAGCTTACGCTCATGTTTCAATTGATAAGAGGTCTAAGTTGGAGAACATGGTTGTTAAGTGTATCTTTATCAGTTATGGTGTTTGTGTGAAAAGCTACAAACTTTGGGATCCAGAAGCTCAGAAGGTTCTCTATAATAGAAGTGTGATCTTCAAAGAGATGAAACCTTCCTCTATTGAGCTGCAATGAGAGAAAGAGGAGAAACAAAAGGAGGTGGTTTAGATTCCACCTACTTTTAAGAAAGAAGAACAAAATACTCCTATTGGACCCGATGATGAGGAGAGCTCAAGTATCTCTGAAAGTTTCGAAAGAAGGATAACCTCAACCTAAGCCTTTGACGAGGTCTACATGAATTAGGTGGCGACCAAAAAGGTTTGGTTATTCATTATTGGATTCCAGTTTCATATTTTCCTTGATTACTAATACTAATGAGCCTAGGACTATTAAAGATGCATTGGGTATGGATGATTCAGATTCTTGGATACAAGCCATGGACAAGGAGATGGCTTCATTAAAGAAAAATAAGACTTGGGATTTGGTACCTTTTCCTGCTAGATGTAAACTTGTTAGTTGTAAATGGGTGTTCAAGAAAAAGTATGGCCCTAATGGAAATATTGAGAAGTATAAGGCATTGTTGGTTGCTAAGGGGTTTTCTCAAGTGGAGGGAATTGATTATGGGGAGATATTCTCTCCTATAGAAAAGTTGACATCTATCTAGCTTCTATTGTCACTTGCAACAACATATGACTTAGAAGTGGAATAGATGGATGTGAAGATAGTATTCCTTCATGGTGATTTGGAGGAAGAGATTTACATGTCACAATCAGAGAATTTCATTGAAAAATGTAAAGAAAAATTGGTTTGCAAACTAAAGAAGTCTCTTTATGGTTTAAAATAGTATCCTAGAATGTGGTATCAAAATTTTGATACCTATGTGTTGTCATTGGTATTTCAAAGATCTAAATCTAACCGTTATGTATATTTTAAATATGATAATGGTTGCATTCTCATTATTGTCTTATACGTAGATGATATGTTGTTTATTGGGAATGGTAAAAGTATGATTTTAGATTTAAAGTTTCAGTTGTCAATATAGTTTGAGATGAAAGACCTAGGTGCAACTAGGTACATTATGGGAATGAAAATCATGAGAGACAGAGCTAATAGAAAGCTTTGATTAATCCACAACAAGTATGTGAACTCTATGTTGGAGAGATTCAACATGGTAAATTGTAGAAAGTTAGTTGTTCCTGTGATATAGGGGACAAAGCTTTCTGTGAATAATTGTCCAAAATATCCTACTAAGATGGAGGACATGACCAAATTACCATAAGCAAGTGCAGTTGGCAGTCTGATGTATGTGATGGTGTGTACGAGACCAAACATTGTCTAAGCTATGGGAGTCCTTGGCCGTTTTATGGTTAGTCATAAAAATGTGCATTGGAATGCAGTTAAGAGGGTGTTTAGATATTTACAAGAAACTTTTGAGTATGCCTTATGTTTTCATGGTTATCTTATTGGACCTCAACATTTTCTGAGAATTCAAGGATATATGGATTTAGATTGGGTAGGTGACATTAACGATAGAAGATCCACTATTGGTTATGTGTTTATGATGTTTGGTGGTGCTATTAGTTGGATGAGTAAGTGACAAGATGTAGTTGCATTGTTCATGATAGAGGTAGAGTATATGGCAGCCACTCATGCTCGTATGAAATTCATTTAGCTTAAGAGATTGTATTCTGATATTAGTTTAGATGTAGTAAAAATTACTTTTTGTTGTAACAGTCAAAGTGCAATTTGTTTAGCAAAGAATCCTACCTTTCATGCTAGAACAAAGCACATCGATGTTCAATATCATTTTTTTTATGATATGGTAGAATATGGAAAGGTAAACCTGGAAAAGGTTGACACTTTGGTGAATGTTGTAGATGCATTGATAAAACCAACGAGCATAGAGAAGTTCAGATGGTGTTTCGATTCCATGGGCCTTGGGGCCCTAATCAAATAATTCCATATGACTCTCGACAAGTCTTTGATAAGTGGGAGACTGTTGGGTTAAGGTGTCTCAACCTTAGAGTCCTAATATTGATTTAATTTTGATGTATTAATGTATTATTTAATTTCCTATGGTATCATGTGACAAATTGGGACCCATCAGTTGGGTGGCATCCCCGTTGGAAGTGACTAGATGACACATCATCATTCCAAGTGGATATAGGCATCCCACTTTGGAATCTATGAAATATGATGGATTCTATGACACATCATAAGACATTTTTGAATGCATGGAGAAAGTTGGTGCCCAAGATGGGTTATGACAGAATGTAAGAGAATCAACTAATTTTAGCCAGTTATGATAGACTCTCTTACAGATCCTATGACAAATTCTGAAATGAAATAGAAAAGAGCAATGGAAAGTACTAATGAATGAGAAATTTTTTGAAGGAAAGAGATTACCAAATATATTGAAGTAGCCAAACCAAAAACCACCAAATCAAGAGAGACAAAAGAATTTGTTACAAGGAAAAAATAAGAAAAAACCCCAATATTATGAATGGAGGAAAAATACCTAAAACATAATACAAAGAGAGATAGAGAGCTTCAACCTTAGTTTGATTCCTTGAATCTTGAAGAATTAGAGGAGATACACATCAATAAGTAAAGGTGAGAAGGAGGAGTTAGAATGTAACTTCTAATTCAATGAATGCCACCATTCATCTATGTGTGTGCAAAGTTTCACCTCTTAAGGAGGTGGCTACAAATATTCCTTAATAAAGGAATTAAAAATAAGTCATCCTCACACATGTTTGAGATGACAAAAAAGACAAAAGACTTGTAGGGATTCCTTTGGAATATTCCTACAAGTTAATAAACAATTACATTTAAAGAATAACCTTTACCAAGTAAAGATTAATCTTCTAACATCCCCCCTTAAGCTTTACTTGGGGAGGTTGCATCAAACCCTTCAATGGGTTTTAATTCAAGATTTTTACAATGAATGAGAAATTTATCTTTACAAAGAGCTTTAGTGAGAATATTTGCCACTTTATCTTCACCTTTACAATACTTGCTTGTCTTCAATTTTCTCTCTAATAAAGTGATGTTGAAGAGCCATGTGCTTGGTCCTTGCATGAAAAATTGGATTCTTTGCTAAAGCAATAACACTTTGATTATCACAATATAAAGGAGTAGGATCCATTTGAGGTAGACCCAAGTCTTTAAGTAATCTTCTTAACCATAATGCTTCGTTGGATGCAGTAGTACTACCTTTATATTCAACTTCCATAGAAAAATGATACTTGATAAAATAATTATCACAATATCATTTTCAATATGCTTAACATCACTAATCAAAATATTAGAACTAGAAGTGATAATTAAATCATCAATATACAATGCTTAACACCACTAATCAAAATATTAGAACTAGAAGTGATAATTAAATCATCAACATACAATACCATTTTCACTATTCTTAATATATAAATTTGGATCATTTTTACTTCTAATGAAACAATGAGATAGAAACAAAGCATAGCCCAAATTATAAAATGTCAATATATAGACATAACAATAATAGATCTATGTTTCCTCTCAATACATCATTGTATTGTAAAGGGAAATTGTATCAAGATTAATGATAAAGGACTTTGAAAAATTGTTCCTAAAGATGTTTAAAAAAATAAATAATGCCTTCAATAATAATGAAACAAAAAAGTTTCAGGAACTTGATCCCCATCAATTAAGAAAATAGATCTAAGTTCATCATAAATAAGTAAGTGCATACCATCAAAGTGGATGGAAATATTTTCCATGGGTCCAAAAAAAAAACTCCAATGAGACTTGATAAAATATATGATTCATTATAGATAGGGCTCCCTATGCAACATTACTGCAAATGCGACTAGCACATAAAATATATATGTAAAGGCTCCATTGAGACTTGATAAAGAGATTAATTTGAAAAAAATATATAGATGGAATAAATCCATCAGGAAGGAAAATACTACAATGAGATTTTAATTTTCAAAAAAATATAGATGAGATAAATCCATCAAAAAGACAAATTTACCAATAATTTTTTTTCCTTTATCAGAACAACATAATTGTAGATGAGAAGGAAACACTAGGTTTGTTTTAAATATTGTAATAGATCAAGACTTAGGTAGAGAGAATGATAATTTATCACAAAGTGTGATAGAAAGATCTCAGAGATATATTTAATTATGAAGGGGCACAAATCAAGCCACCTTGAATCAAAAAAATTAATATTAAAAAAAACTATGATGGAATAATGAGAATTGCATACTATGATGTGAAATATTATTAAGTAAATAAGTCATTAAGACGATATTCATGCATTCATGACTACATGAATATCCCCTTTTCATATTCCAAATATAATTGAGTAAAATGAGTGTACACTATTATTGGTTTGATCAAGTCCAATAATAAAGTGCTTGTGAAGTTATTTAAATTTTTTTTTTTTTATGTGAAGTAACATGTTGAGATGCACTTCAATTAATAACCCATTCAGAAGGTTTAGAAACAATAAAACAACATGTAAAGGCATGCTTAGATTGATTACCATTGTTGTAATTATTTTGATTATTTTGATTCATATGCTTTTTCTCATTTTAATTTTTAAAACAAGTATTTTGCTAATGACCATCCTTATTACAATAAGTGCAATGTGGTTTCTTAGAAGAGTTAAACTCTCTATGATCATTGCCATTATTATAATGAGGTTTGGAATTATAATGTTGTTGTTTAGAATGAGGTTTAAAATTTTGCTTATGATTAGACAAAAAAACATGTTTATTAGACTTAAGATTGCCAAACTGAATCAATTTAGCTTCTTCTTGTCTTAATAAATTGAGAAAAATATCATAAGTTAATTGAGTAGCTAAAGAAGGAATAACTAATTGTGCATGAATATTAGTAATAAATTGTTGAAATTGCCTAGGAAGACACTTTTTAATAATAATATGAATTAATCTAAGATTATCTAATTTAACTCCTAGACCATTCAATTGACTATTTAAAGCATCAAATTCCAATAAAAAATCATCCATAGATTTAGAATAAGAATACCTCAAATCTTCAAGTTGATCTTGAATGTGAATTTTTCTTGATTCATTTGTACTATCATAAATTATTTTGAGTTTTTCCCATGCTTCATAGGCAGTTGTGCATGTCCCAATGTGAACATAAAGTTCGAGTGACATGGAGATACCTATGAGGCCAAGGGCCTTCTCATTTTTAAGATTTCATTTTTTCGATTTCATCTTTGGATGCAGACGAACCTGGTTTAGATTTAGGATCCGTAGCAACATCTAAAAGATGTTTAAAATGAAAAATAAAAGAGATATGAGTCTTCCAAGAATGATAGTTAGAATAATTTAATTTACTTTTTGGAATTAAAGTAGACATTGCAAAGATATTGAAATGCACAAAAAAACCTTTACTAAAAGAAATACTTGAGAAAGGAAATAAACTAATTAAGCTTAAAAGAAAAAAAATAACCCTCTTTAAATAAATTTAAAGTTTTGAAAGAAAATAAAACCCTTTAGATTAATTTTTAGAAATAACCTCCTTAAAAAATGAAAATTATATATACTTGATAAAATAAATTAAATGACTAATTTTAAGATACCAAGAATTTTGATTAAAAAACACATAAAAAATTAATTATTATGAATATTATGTCAAAAATTAAAATAAAATAATATTAATTTTGAAAAATAAATAATATTCAATTTATAAATATTTTTAAAATATTAGAAAAAAATTAATTTAAATCTTTAAAACCTTTATTAAAAAACTTAATAAATATTTATTAAAGATAAATCCCTAAAAAATAGATTTTTTTTTAAATTATTAAATTTTTTTATTTAAAATTATAAATTCTTATTTAAAAAAAGAAGTTATTGGGCCTTTTAAAGAGCTTTATTTTTTAAACTCATAAGATATAAGAAATGGGCGACACTTTTTAATTTCTATATTAAAGATTTCAAAAAGAAAAAGGGCGACACAAATTTAGGGTTAATATTTGATTTAAAAAGAAACCAATAAAGATTTACACAGGCTAGAGACGGGCAGGTTGAAGGACATGCAAAGAGCTGTGCGAAAGGAGGCAATAGGGGTTGCTCGGTGTGGAGGCTTGGCCACGGGTTCAACAAAGCAGAGGGCGAACCTACAACATGGATTTTCTGAATATTTATTATGCAACAAATTAATTAGAGGACCGAAGCCCTACTAAAAAAAATTAGAATTTATTTTTTTATTTATGTATATTTTAGAAAAAGAAGTTTTGACTTTTATCTACTTGATAAAAAAACAAAGGGTTTATTATTATTTTTAAAACTAGGTAATTTTAAAAATTTGATTTTTTATTTATTAAATAACAAATTTGAAAAAAAAAAAATGAACATGCAAAATTAGAACATAGAGAAATGATGGATTTTAAAAAAAAAAAATCTATTAATATTTTTTACTAAACTAAGGTAAGAGCTTAAAAAAAAATTAGATTAGTTATAAAATGTAAAATATAGTGAATTTTTGTCAATAAGGGCATGGTTTGATGGTCAAAGTCGCTTTGTTGTAGTGACGGCCACCAGGGTTCAAACCCTCGTTGGGTCAAAGTGCTCGCAGGCCTTGTGCCTTCGCTGGGCCATTGTGGTCATTGGTTTGGTAGTTTCTTGTGGTTTCTTGTACTTGGTTCATAACTTTGGTCAAAAACGTTTACCCCTAATAATTTGGGTGCATTGCGCCTTTTCAAAAATAAAATAAAATAAAATATATATATATATATATATATATATATATATATATATTGTTGTGCATATTTTGCACACACGTCCCACCAAAGGAAAGGACCCTCTTTCTTTTGCTCCTGACGGGTCATTTTGCTCCCGATGTGCTATTTTTCTCTCACCTCATTTTGTGCACTCCTATTCCCAAGCCTAGATTGGTCATATGCCTTAAAACGACTAAAGTTCCCTTTGACCAAATTTGCCTAATTGAATTTGCTAAGTCTTTTGCTTTTGCGGGGCCGCCATTTTTTGCTTTTGCCTTGCTCCTGCTGACTTGGTCCTGCTCGCTTGCTTCGCTTTTTCATTCATTTTTTGAATTTGGAGACAAGTTGCCTATGGATTTGGGATGTTTTCATGATGCCTAAGTGAACTGCTAAGGTTTCGTTAAGTTTTGGGAAGTTGCAAAAATTGCATTGCGGCCGTTGGCCCTCTACCACCGTCTACGGGAATTTCCTTGTGGGCCAACGTCCCTCCGTTGCCGTCTGTGGGAATTTCCTTGTAGGCCGACGTCTCTTCGTTGCTGTCTGTGGGAATTCCTTTGCAGGCTGCCATGTGTAGATCACCATGTGCTCATTGCCATTTTCAAAAGGGTGACGAAACCTCTGGCTTCCCCCTTCCAAATCTTCGCCTTTCCAAAAAGGGGTGCAAACTTCAAGTTTTCATCATTTAGGGACAATCAAATGAATGACTTCACATGCCTAAAGGGGTATGCATCAAGTTTTCCATGTGTTTAGAAATTGCGAGAATTCCTTGGTGGGTCACCATGTGTGGGTCGCCATGTGCTCATTGCTATTTTTAAAAGGGCAGCAGACCCTCTGGCTTCCCCCTCCCAATTTTTTGCATTTTTCAAAATGAGTCAAATCTTAAGTAAACATGTCTTAGCACTCTTTCTACCCTATTTCTACCCTATTTCCGACATGCTAAAATTAAAAAATCTCAAATGTACTAAGTTTTATGAAGTTGCAGAACTTCCCTTACGGGTCGCTGTCCCTCCGTCACCATCCATGGGAACTTCCCTTGCGAGCCATTGTCCCTTCATCGTCGTCCATGGGAACTTCCCTTGCGGGCTACCATCCCTCCATCGCCATTTGTGGGAACTTCCCTTGTGGGCCGCCATCCCTCCATCGCTGTCTGTGGGAACTTCCTTTGCGGATCACTATCCCTTTGTCATCATCCGTGGGAACTTCCTTTGCGGGTCGCTATCCCTCTATCACCGTCCGTGGGAACTTCCCTTACAGGCCATCATCCCTCCATCGCTGTGTGTGGGAAGTTCCTTTGTGGGCTGCCATATGTGGGAAGTTCCCTTGTGGTTTGCCGTCCCTCCATCATTGTCCATGGGAACTTCTCTTGCAGGCCGCTGTCCCTTTGTTGCCATCCATGGGAACTTCCCTTGCAGGCCGCTATCCCTCTGTCGCAGTTTGTGGGAAATTCCCTTGCTACCCGCCATCCCTTCATCGCCATCCATGGGAACTTCTCTTGTGGGCTGCCATCCCTCCGTCGCCATACGTGGGAACTTCTCTTGTGGGCCACCGTCCCTCCATCACCGTTCATGGGAACTTCCCTTGTGGGCCACCATCCCTCTGTTGCCAACCTTTGGAGCTTCCCTTGTGGGTCACCATCCCTCTGTCACTATCTGTGGGAACTTCCCTTGCGAGCCGCCGTTCCTTCGTTACCATTCATGGGAACTTCCCTTGTGGGCCGTTGTCCCTCCATCACCATCTGTGGGAACTTCACTTGCAGTCCATAGTCCCTCCTTTGTTGTCCATGGGAACTTCCCTTGCAGGCCATTGTCCCTTCATCATCGTCCATGGGAACTTCCCTTGCAGGTCACCGTCCCTCTGTTTCCGTCCGTGGGAACTTCCCTTGTGGGCAGCCATTCCTCCATTGGCATTCATGGGAACTTCCCTTGCGGGCCACCATCCCTCCATTGTTGTCCGTGGGAACTTCCCTTACGGGCCGTCATCCCTCTGTCACCGTCCATGGGAACTTCCCTTGCGGGCCGCTGTCTCTTTGTCGCTGTTTGTGGGAACTTCCCTTGCAAGCCGCTAACCCTCCGTTGCTGTCCATGGGAACTTCCCTTGCGGGCCACCCTCCCTCTGTCACCGTCCGTGGGAACTTCCCTTGCGAGTTTCCATGTGCAGGTTTCCATGTTTGGATTACCTCTTTTAGGGTGGTCAACCCTTGACTTCCCCTTGCCTAGTGGGCTCCGCATTTGGCTTTTCATCTGCCTTCTATCCATCGGAAGGCTGTCCGCCGTCCGTCTGTTGTCTGCCTTTCGTCCGCCTTTTGTCCGTCAGAAGGCTATTTGTCGTCTGTCATTCATCTATTGTTTGCCTTCCATTTGTTGTTCGTCTGTCATCTGCCTTTCATCCGCCATGGGGGAAGCTCGCACCCCTAAACCCACATTTATGTTTATGGTCCAAATGAGCTCCAAATGTGGAACAATGATGAATACTATGATCTTTTAATGATGTATGGATGGATCTAACAATGAGCTTGTGGGATTTGATTAACATTTGCCTTGATTTACATATGAAAGCATTTACTACACTTCATGTATGCAAAATTTACAACCTGATGCGGGTTCGTCAGGGAGCCTCATTGAAAAGATGCACAAGGAACAATAAGTTGTTCCTGTCACCATTCATTTTATGCTTGCCTCTCCTCCTAGTACCCATCAATAGAGCTTGCATTAGAAGAAGGCCCATGTCAAGGAAGTTAGTGACAAAACTGCAAAGGGTGGCCTTGAAGGGAGCCAAAGGGAGCTATTTTGTCTTCATCACATGATCATGACCCGTCAGGATATGTCCACCGAAATTATGAATGACATGTTTTTCTCTTCAATGATACAAATCTACTAGCAAGATTCAATTGATTGGATGAAGAATGTTGCAGATCCATCAAATAAGGGGTAGCCTTCAAGCAGTTTCAACTACAGTAAAAGGGCAATCAACTAGATGACAAATTTACTACAACACCCGAGTCACTAGATCACAAAATAGGGAAAAGATAAAGAATGTATTTTAAATTATTGAATATTTTGGGGTAGGTGAAACCCTAACTTATAACAAATCTGGGCCACATAATGAAGATTAATCTTGGCCACTCATTTCACTTTTGGAAAACTATAAATAGGGTCTTGCTCCTCATTTGTAAATGGTTGGAGAACTAGTGTGAAGGGATTTTCGCAACAATAGAGAGAAGCATTGCATGATTTATGGGTGTTTCTTTTCAGTTTGTTCATTATGCATGCATCGTTCAACTCCCATGTTAGTTTAGTTGTTAGTTTCTTGGATGGCTGTGATAATGCTGTTTGCTGTTATGGTATTTGATGAATCTCCAACCCATACTTTTGGCACTTGTTGATGACAAGTTGCTATGCAAAGTTAGCTTGGGCTTCCATGTTTCATATCTTCAACTTAGTTCAATTACATGTTCATGATGTGCATGTCTAATATAAAAATCAACAGTCCTTAGAAGATTGCACTGGTTTTGTGTAGCTGCAGGCTTCTCTTGGTCAAGCAAAACCCAGTTTAGGAAGTTTGTCTACTATAGCAGCCACCATTGTTACTATTCATTCGTAACTTAGATTTAGAACAACTTTCTCAACCCTTTCCTCTTTTTCTATTTCTTTTAGTCATTTTCTAGAGTTGGATTTAAAGCATCATAACAAAAATAAATCTAATGAACATGGTGAGTTTCAGCATACTGTTTTGAGTGGGTAGCCACTATTCATTCACTTCCAGCACTTTGAAACTCCATTTACAGACCCAACTTCCCAAGCTTTGTAAACCATAAAGGCAGGCCTTGTGTTACTAGCAAAACACATCAACCAATATAACTATTCCAAGCATTGTCATGACCTGACACTTTAGAGACCTTGGGGTGGTAATTTGTAACTTGTTTGCATATTTCTACCTTTCAAGAGAGGTAGTGAACTTATGTGTTTCCTGTGTTGAGAAGGTGTAAAAACACCCATCAATAGAACTAGTGGTAGAAGGAAGGCCTAGCATGTTGAGACTAGAAAGCTAAGAGTTGAAAGTTGAAAGGAATATTCAAGTGAAATTTGAGATAAGGAGATCTCCTTACATGCTAGAAAGTTAAAATTAGAAATTTGAAGACCAAGAGTTGAGCTAAGATGGAACAACATTTAAAAATCAACATCACTCAGATGCATACGGATTTAAATAGAAGATTAAGGAGGCCATTGCAACAATTTGCATTGGTAGACAAGTGTAGGATCCATAACACATGCAAACACAATGAACTGGACTGCCTAAATTTCTTGGGAAGAGTTGAGAGGGCCTTGTAGGGAGAAATCCTCTTTTCGGAAATATAACAACCCTTGGCTCTTCCAGACCTAGAAGAGGAATTTACTAACATGGCAACCAAGGCCTTCAAGGAGTTGATTCAAGAATAACTGAGCCTTGAGGATGGACCAAACTTAGAAGAAGTGTTGATGTCCGGATGGTGCAGATTCCATAATGCACCCCACTCAAAATTCATTTGTCCATAATGTTCATATGTCATCACCCAAGCTAGGAGCTATTTGGGCAAGTTAGAACAACCAACTCTCAATGAAAAAGAGCCATCCCATGAGGCAGGCGAGCTGTCAACATCTGGGAGACAACATACCAAAGTTGAATCAAGAAGCTCCATAGAGGTAAGTGCTGGGACAACACACATTGAGGTTGAAAATCAAAAGGAAGGTGCTGAGTTCCTTGGGACAACAAGAAGCCTTCATGAATTTTTTAGTTAGAAAGGAATTAAAAAAAATCTTTCCCAATGGTGAAGGGCATTCCTTCCCTCAAGAGGAGGAATGACTGGCAATTGAAGATGAATTAAAATAGCTTACAACAATGCATGTTGGGACAACCAATGAAAATATTGAAGAACAAGAAGAGGAAGAGGCTAAATGCATTACGACAACAGAAAATGATTAAGAAAGCATAAGTGAAATAAGATTAGAAGACCTTTCCTTCATGAATAAAAGTGATCAAGAATATGAAAATGAGGATTTAGAGGAGTGGGAAGAACCACATGCCGCGGCTATCTACCATCAAAATTCCTTCCCAAATGGTGATGAGGACCTGGCAGTGGAAAGATACAATGAGCTCATCTTAAGACTCGCAAGGGATTGGTCCAAGATGAGACACCAAGTGGATTAGGAGGTGTTATTTTTTCCAGGATGGTGCAGGCTCCATGATTCAATGCATTTTGAGTTCACATGCGAGCTATGCCAAGAGGTCATCGAACAAGTCAAAGAACAAGTGAGGTAGCTTAATGTACTGCTTCCTATAGCAACTTCAAGGATTGAACTAGAGGACCAAGAGACCAAACCAAGTGATAATTGAGTTGAAGTCAACTATCAAGAGGATGTTGGGACAATAACACAATCCCGAGCTTTCAGACGATGAAGTGGAGCACATGGGAATGCTATCCAACGGACATCAAGAGTCCTTCCCTCCTGTAGAGAATCTATACACAATGGATGATAGGCCGTATGGGGAATCCTTGGGGGTGAACCACATAGTAAATCTTGCCCCCCTTGAAGAGGTCCTATCAATCGACGACTTCTTTCTATTGGGAGCTATACTTTGGAGGTATGTCAATGTTAATGAGGAGTACATTTCAGAAGATGGTGGTGATGAAGACATAATACCTGAACCTCCAGATGGTGAAACATTAGAGTCTCTAGATTGGAAAAGGGGTTCCTTCTCCATCTACAGTGATAATGAACAAGAAGAAATGAGCGAACATTATGGTGAGCCTCATGAATTGCAAGGAGAAGAAGACCAAGGTAGAGGTGTTTTGGCAACTGACTACAAAGAAGATATTCCTTGCCAATCTAGGGGTGCAACTGAGGATATTTCTACCTTGGCAATTGCTAATCCTCCTACACATTCCAAGAGATGTAGCAGGATAGATTCATGCATGTCATGCTTTTATGACATGAACTATAAATAAATGGAGGTCAACACAAGGGAACTGAGATGGGACATCATGCTTCCTTTCGAGGAAAATAGTCAAGTAGACACCAAGACTGTAGAGGATTGACGAGACGAAGTGTATCTCCTTGAAGAATAGCTGATAGAGGTTGCAATTCCCACTGGTAGCTCTGAAGAGGTGTTTGTTGCCTCATTCTCCCAACCTTATGCAAGCCCAAGATCAGGTATAAGGTTCCTTGCATTTGAAATTTTTTCTTCACAACATGTACTGCCTGATTAGTTTGATGGTGATCTTTAGATTTGTAATGCAAGAGGGATGTTGCACCATCCATTGCGTCCACCTGAGGCTGCTGATGCAATGAATAACAATGCGGTGCTCACTCTTGACTAACAAAGGGTGTTGCCTTCACGCGATGACATCCAGGTTTTATCTTTCCTTGCTCTAATGGATGTTCATGCTTATCATTTCGATTATGGGAATGTGGGGAGACAAATGTGTTTATTGATCAACCATAGGTTTAATGAGCCTCCTCAATTGCTAGTTTTTCATGAATATGTGATTGAATTTGAATGCTATAATGTTGAATTTCCTTTTTTTGAGTATAAGGATGAGTGTGCATGGTTAAGAACTGTAATGATCACCTGCCTGCTTGTGCATGTACTATGAAATCCAATGAGCGTAATAGTTAGTTTTCCTTGCCTAAACATCGTGCTTTGTAAATATCTTTGTATATAGCCCATTTTGAGTAGTGTAGGCTTCGTGTACATATCTAGCTTTCATGTATATGCTCTGCTTTCCTGCTTTTGTTAGGTTATTTATTTTTCCGTAGGTTAGTTTGCTTTAGATTAGTTTCCTTTATGTTTGCTTTTGCTTTGCTACTTTGCTCAAGGTCCCTTTGTTTTTAGCTGGGTATGTATACGTGCACAACCATCATTTTATTGCCTGGGGTTGTTCTATGTATTACTTCGACAAAATTTAATCAAGTTTTTAGAGTGGATGGTGAGGGTCTTTTGTTAGCATCAAGTGACCTGGCTACTTGGTCCCACAGACAGCGATGGAGGGATGGTGACCCGCAAACTGATAAGGTCTTGTTCGACTTGGTGAGGGTCTTTTGTTATCATTAAGAGGATAAGTCATTGGTTTAATCTGATTTTGATGTATTCTGAAATCTTATATATCTCACATACTTTAAGAATCTTGAGATCATTATAGTTCCTTTTGTGAAGTCTCGTTAAGTGAAAAATCTAAAATTCTGCTTCAGCGCCACTGTGATTCTCTGCCTTGAGTGCAAGCTTCGTTGCTTATGGGTTGAAACAAAAGAGGAGAAAAGGAAAAAATCAAAAGAAATTAAAGAAAATAAAATATTGAAATAAAAAATAAAGAAATTCAACTTTCAGGAGGATATGAATAACTCTATCGGAGCTATGGATGCCCGACCGGTAGTAGAGCAATGTTTGGGAGAATCACAAAGACAACCTCATCAGGGCTATGGATGCCTGACTAAAAATGAGGCAATTTCCTAGATGCTTTTGGAGTTAGAATCAATTGCGTAGCTTAACTTGATGGAGCTTAGGTTCTTGCAGTGACTTAAGGATATGAATGAATGCATCTGCACACACTTGGATTTTCAACATACTAAATATTGGGTCGACTAGTGGTTTTGAACCTTTGGTCGAGCATCTGGTTTGTTTTCCCTAGCATCGAGATCAAAACCAAAGATTATGGGTTCGTGATTCTAGTTTGACATCAAAATGATCTAGAGAATTTCCCCAATGAGTCACCATTTATGTGCATATTTTGCACACATGCCCCGCTGAAGGTAGGGACCCCTTTCTTTTGTTTTTGATAATTCATTTTGCTCTTGATGTGCTATTTTTCTCTCACCTCATTTTATGCACCCCTATTTCCAAGCCTAGGTTGGTCATATGCGTTACAATGACTAAATTTCCCTTTGACCAAATTTGCCTAATTGAATTTTCTAAGTCTTTTGCTTTTGCGGGCCCCCCCATTTTTTCTTTTGCCTTGCTCCTGCTCACTTGCTTCAAATTTTCCTTCATTTTTTGACTTTGGGGACAATTTTCCTATGGATTTGGGATTTTTTCATGATGCCTAAGTGAACTGCCAAGGTTTCAATAAGTTTCTGGAAGTTGCAGAAATTTCATTGCGGGCCGTTGATCCTCTACCACTGTCTACGAGAATTTCCTTGCGGGCCACCATTCCTCCATCACCATTTTTCGGGAATTCCTTTGTGGGCCACCGTGTGTGGGTCACCATATTCTCATTTCCATTTTCAAAAGGGTGACAGACCCTCTAACGTACCCCTTCCAAATCTTCGCCTTTCCAAAAAGGGGTGCAAACTTCAAGTTTTCATCATCTAGGGACCATCAAATGAATGAATTCACATTCCTAAAGGGGTATGCATCAAGTTTTCGATGTGTTTATAAATTGTGGGAATTCCTTTGTGGGTCACTATGTGTGGGTTGTCATGTGCTCATTGCTGTTTTCAAAAGGGCAGCAGACCCTCCAGCTTCCCACTCCTAAATTTTTGCATTTTTCCAAATTAGTCAAATCTTAAGGAAATATGTCTTGGAACTCTTTCTACCCCTTTTCCCACGTGCTAAAATTGAAAAATCTCAAATTTACTAACTTTTGTGAAGTTGTGGAACTTCCCTTGTGGGTCACCATCCCTCCGTTGCCATCCATGGAAACTCCCCTTGTGGGCTACCATCCCTCCATCGCCATCCATGGGAACTTACCTTGTGGGCTATTGTCCCTCTGTCTCCATCCGTGGGAACTTCCCTTGCGGGTCATTGTCCCTCCGTCATCATCTATGGGAACTTCCCTTGAGGGTCACCATCCCTCCATCACTATCCGTGGCAACTTCTCTTACAGGTTGCTGTTCCTCCATCGTCCTCTATGGGAACTTCCCTTGCAGGCCACTGTCCCTCTGTCGGAATCCATGGGAACTTCCCTTGTGGGCCACCATCCCTCCATCGCCGTCCATGGGAACTTCCCTTGTGGGCCATCATCCCTCTATCACCATTTGTGGGAACTTCCCTTGCGGGCTGTCATCCCTCCATCGCCATTTGTGGGAACTTACCTTGTGGTCTGTCATCCCTCCATCACCATCCATGGGAACTTCCCTTGCGGGCCACCATCCCTCCATCACCGTATGTGGGAACTTCCCTTACGGGTCGCCATCCCTCCATTGCTGTCTATGGGAACTTCCCTTGCGGGCTGGCATCCCTTCGTCACCATCCGTGGGAACTTCCCTTGCGGGTCACCATCCCTCCATTGCCATCCGTCCATTGCCATCCATGGGAAATTCCCTTACGGGCCACCATCCGTCCATCACCATTCGTGGGAACATCCCTTGTGGGCCACCATCCCTCTGTCACCATCAATGGGAACTTCCCTTGCAGACTGCCATCCCTCCGTTGCTGTCTGTGGGAAATTACCTTGCGGGCTGTCGTCCCTCCATTGTCGTCCGTGGGAACTTCCCTTGCGAGATGCCATCCCTTCATTGCCGTTTATGGGAATTTCCCTTGCGGGCCTCTTTCCCTCTATCATCGTCCATGGGAAATTCCCTTGTAGGCTAGCATCCCTCCCTCACTGTTCATGGGAAATTCCCTTGCATGCCATTGTCCCTTAGTTTCCATCTGTGGGAACTTCCCTTGCAAGACGCTATCCCTTCATCATCATCCATGGGAACTTCCCTTGCAGGCTATCATCCCTTCTTCGCTGTCCCTAGGAACTTACCTTGCGAGCTGCTTTGTGTGGTTTTCCATGTGTGGATTTCCTCTTTTACGGCAGTCAACCCTTGACTTCCCCCCACTTGGTAGCGTCCACATTTTGTTTTTCCATCCACCTTCCATCTGTCGGAAGGTTGTCCCTTCATCATCGTTTGTGGGAACTTCCCTTGTGGGTTGCCATCCCTCCATTGCCATCTATGGGAACTTCCCTTGTAGGCTACCATCCCTCCATCGCTGTTTGTGGGAACTTCCCTTGTGGGCCACCGTCCCTTTGTCGCCATCCATGGGAACTTCCCTTGTGGGCCACTATCCCTCCATTGCCATCCATGGAAACTTCCCTTATGGGCCACCATCCCTTCGTCACCGTCTATGGGAACTTCCCTTGTGGGCCGCCCTCTCTCCATCGCTCTCCATGGGAACTTCCCTTGTGGGCCGCCATCCCTCCATCACCGTTCGTGGGAAATTCCCTTACGGGCTATCATCCCTCTATTGCCATCCGTGGGAACTTCCCTTATGAGCTCCGTCCCTTAGTCGCCATCGGCGGGAAATTCAGTTGCTGGCCATCATTGCTCTATCATCGTACATGGGAACTTCCCTTGCAGGCTGCTATCCCTTCATTGCCATTTGTGGGAAGTTCCCTTGCGGGCCGTTGTCCCTTCGTTGTTGTCCATGGGAACTTGTCTTGCGGGCCACCGTCCCTCCATCACCATCCATGGGAACTTCCCTTGCAAGCCACTATCCCTCTGTCGTCATCCCTCCATCACCGTCTATGGGAACTTCCCTTGTAGGCTACTATCTATTCATCACCATCCATGGGAACTTGCCTTGTGGGCCGTCATCCCTCTATCATCATCTGTGGGAACTTCCCTTGCGGGCTGTCGTCCCTTCGTCACCATCCGTGGGAACTTCCCTTACTGGCCACCATCCCTCTATCACCATCCTTGGGAACTTCTCTTGTGGGATATCGTCCCTCCATCGTCATCTCTGGGAACTTCCCTTGCGGGTTGCCATGTGCGAGTTTCCATGTGTGGATTACCTCTTTTAGGGCGGTTGACCCTTGACTTCCCCCCGCTTGGTAGGCTCTGCATTTGGTTTTTTTGTCTGCCTTCCGTTTATCAGAAGGCTATTTTCCATCTGTCATCTATCTGTTGTCTGCCTTCCATCCACCTTTCGTCCATCAGAAGGCTATTCGCCATCCGCCATCCATATGTTGTTCATCTTTTGTCCGCTGTCCGTTTGTCATCTACCTTCCGTCTGTTGTGGGGGAAACCCACACCCTGGAACCCACATTTATGTTTATGGTCCAAATGAGCTCCAAATGTAGAACAATGATGAATACTACAATCTTTTAAGGATGCATGGATGGATCTAGCAATGAGCTTACGAGATTTGATTAACATTTTCCTTGATTTACGTATGAAAGCACTTACTGCAGGATTTATGGAACTTGATGTAGGTTTGTCAGTGAGGCTCTTTGAAATGCTAAACAAGGAACAAGAAGTTTCTCCCATCACCATTCATTTTATGCTCGTCTCTCCTCCTAGCACCCATCAACAGAGCTTGCGTTAGAAGAAGGCCTATACCGAGGAAGTCATTGAAAAAAATGCAAAGGGTGGCCGTGAAGGGAGCTAGAGGGAGTTGTTTTGTCTTTCATCACACGATCATGACCCATCAAGAGATGTCCACCAAAATTAGGAATGACATGTTTTTCTCTTCAACGATACAAATCTGCTAGCAAGATTCAGTTGATTAGATGAAGAATGTTGCAGATCCATCAAATAAGGGGTAGCCTTCAAGCAGTTTCAGCTACAGTAAAAGGGAAATAAACTAGATGAAAAATTCGCTATAGTACCTGAGTCACTAGGTGACAAAATAGGGAAAAGATAAAGAATTTATTTTAAATTGTTGAATATTTGGAGATAGGTGAAACGCTAACGTGTAACAAATTTGGGCCACACAATGAAAATTAATGTTGGCCACTCATTTCACTTTTGGAAAACTATAAATAGGGGCTTGCTCCTCATTTGTAAATGGTTGGAGAATTGGTGTGAAGGGAATTTTGCAGCAATAGAGAGAAGTATTACATGATTTATGGGTGTTTGTTTTGAGTTTGTTCATTATGCACGCATGGTTCAACTCCCATGTTAGTTTAGTTGTTAGTTTCTTGGATGGTTGTGATAATGGTGTTTGTTGTTATGGTATTTGATGAATTTCCAGCCCATACTTTTAGCACTTGTTGATGAAAAGTTGCTGTGCAAAGTTAGCCTGGGCTTCCATATTTCATTGCTACAACTTAGTTCAATTACATGTTCATGATGTGCATGTGTAATCTAAAAATCAAGAATCCTTAGAAGATTGCATTGTTTTTGTGTACTTGTAGGCTTCTCTTGGTCAAGCAAAATCCAGTTTAGGAAGTTTGTCTACTGTAGCAGCCACCATTGTTATTGTTCATTTGTAACTTAGATTTAGAATAACTTTCTCAACCCTTTCCTCTTTTGCTATATCTTCTAGTCATTTTCTAGAGTAGGATTCAAAGCATCATAACAAAGCTAAATCTAATGAACATGGTGAGTTTCAGCTTGTTGTTTTGAGTGGGAAGCCACTGTTCATTCACTTCCAACACTTTGAAACTCCATTTGCAGACCCAACTTCCCATGATTTGTAAACCATAAAGGCCGGCCCTGTGTTACCAGCAAAACACACCAACCAATTGAACTATTCCAAGCATTGTCATGACCTAAAACCCGAAAGACCTTGGGGTAGCAATTTGTAACTTGTTTGCAGATTTCTACCTTTCAAGAGAGGTAGTGCACTTATGTGCTTCTTGTGTTGAGAAGGTGCAAAAACACCCATCAACATATATATAGTAATTTTTTTATAGATTTAGCCTGATATTGTAAAAAAAATTACAGATCTAAAAAAAATGAAATATAACCCTTTATTTGATGGTTTCTAAAATTTTGCAAAAAAAAACAAAACATGCAAATTATAATGGATTTTTTCAGATTTAAATGATATTTAACAAAAAACTTGGAAAACTTTATACAAAATATTTGAAATCTGTAACAACTATAGAAACCTACAAAATAAAAATAGTTAGGTAAACAACTATCAAACAAGAAGGAAAAATAGTAATTTGCAGAAATAAAAATAGTTAGAAAAACCTACATAAGAGGGTTATGAAATCTTGAAATTTGGAAAATAAGCTATACCCTTATTGGGTATTTTTGTTTCTTAAAAAAAAACACTAAATGCAAACAAATTATTTGAAGTATGAAACTGGAAAACTAAAATTCCTGCACAATAAAAATAGGTTAGAAGACTAAAAACAACCAAAGATTAGATACTTTTATCTTCTTCTCCTCTTTGAGAGTGTCTCCAATGGTGTGCTAAACAATCTAGTAAACCTTCAACAATGCAGCTCACACAATATTAGTAATACCAAGCTCTGATACCATGAAAGGAAATAGAAAAGAGAAATGGAAAGTACTAATGAATGAGCAATTTTTTGAAAGAAAGATATTACCAAATATAGATTGAAGTAGCCAAACCAAGCACCACCAAAGCAAGAGAGACACAATAATTTGTTAAAGGGAAAAAACAAGAAAAAACCCAATATTATGAATGGAGGCAAAATTCCTAAAGAATAATACAAAGAGGGAGAGAGCTTTAGCCTTAACTTGCTTGCTTCAATCTTGAATAATGAGAGCATAGGAACCTCAATAGGTAGAGGTGAGAAGGAGGAGTTAGAATGTAACTCCCAACTCAATGAATTCCACCATTCATCTATGTGTGTGCAAAGTGTTACCTCTTAAGGAGGTGGCTACAATTATTCCTTAATAAAGGAATTAAAAATAAGTCATCCTCACACATGTGTGAGATGACAAAAAAAAAAAAAGACTTGTAGGGATTCCTTTGGAATATTCCTACAAGTTAATAAACAATTAAATTTAAAGAATAACATTTACAAAGTAAAGAGTAATCTTCTAACATCCCCCCTTAAGCTTTACTTGGGGAGGTTACATCAAAACCTTCAATGGGTTGTAATCCAAGATTTTTACAATGAATGAGAAATTTATCTTTACAAAGAGCTTTAGTGAGAATATCTGCCACTTTATCTTCACCTTTACAATACTTTCTTGTCTTCTATTTTATCTCTAATGAAGTGATGTTGAAGAGCCATGTGCTTGGTCCTTGCATGAAAAATTGGATTCTTTGCTAAATAAATACCACTTTGATTATCACAATATAAAGGAATAGGATCCATTTGAGGTGGACCCAAGTCTTCAAGTAATCTTCTTAACCATAGTGCTTTGTTGGATGCAGTAGTACTACCTTTATATTCAACTTCTGTAGAATAATGAGACTTGATAAAATAATAATCTCAATATCATTTTCACTATGCTTACCATCACTAATCAAAATGTTAGAACTAGAAGTGATAATTAAATCATCAACATACAATATCATTTTCACTATGCTTAATATATAAATTTGTATAATTTTTACTTCTAATGAAATGATGAGATAGAAAGAAAGCATAGCCCAAATTATAAAATGTCAATATATAGACATAACAATAATAGATCTAGGTTACCTCTCACTACATCATTGTATTGTAAAGGGAAATTGTATCAAGATTAATAATAAAGGACTTTGAAAATTTGGTCCTAAAGATGTTTAAAAACAAAACACTATGCCTTCAATAAAATAATGAAGCAAAAAAGTTTTAAGAACTTGATCCCCATCAATTAAGAAAATAGATCTAAGTTCATCATAAATAAGTAAGTGCATACCATCAAAGTGGATGGAAATATTTTCCATGGGTTCCAAAAAAAAACTCCAATGAGACTTGATAAAATATATGATTCATTATAGATAGGGCTCCCTATATAACATTATTGCAAATGTGACTAGCACATAAAATATATATGTAAAGGCTCCATTGATACTTGATACAAGTTGATTGGTATAAGTAAAAGTTGATTCTATTCGATGAAAGAAAGTGTGGTGAATACAAATCTAGACATTGTGAGAAAGTATACAAGAGACAACAAACAATGAGTTTCTTTTGGTGTGATTGTTGGTGACAATTATTTGAGTGGTGGATCCCCTTTCATCATTATTTTGGTAGTGGACCATTTTCTATTGGCAATGACCCTTTCTCTTTTGGCAGTGAGCCTTTTTTTAATCTTTGGCTATAATAGCCGAGTAGTGATCCCATTGGCAGTGAGCCTTACCTGCAATGAGAACTTTGGTAGTGAGCCCTTATAAAAATCACCTTAATTGGTGTCACCTTAACTAGTGTTTTATAATTGAGAATTATCATTCTCCGTGGTTTTTCCCATTTTGGATTTCCATGTATATTCCGGTGTTCCTTGTGCATGGTTTTTTTAAGTTCTTTCATGTTCATATCTGTTTAATTTCTATCTGATTGATTTGAGTTTCTTTGGATTAATTAAAGTTAAGAAAATTGTCTTATAATAACTTATTCACCTCCCTCTCAATTATCTAGATTGTTGAACAATGATGGACATACCAGAGTAGTAGAAGCATCTTTATCATGACCATAATGGACTTATATGAGACATGCTAAAATGACCAACACTTGTAGCCATATACCCTTTCATTATTGAGTACCTCAAGTTGTTTTCAATGTCCATGGAAATTTTATATGCATGATGTAATGTTTTGGGCCCCTTATCTCTCAATAAATATCCCATTTCTTCATCAAATTCACCCAAATATACAATCAAACACTTTGCATCACTCGGTCTCATGTTTTCAAGAATATTCCTTATTGCCTTTGCAAATCTGAGATTGAAAGATGGGACTGACTCCTCTTCATCCTTTTGAATCTCCATGAATTGTTTCCTTACTTAACTCAGATTAGTCCTTTCACCAAACTTTTTTATAAATTCTATCATGAGTTCATTACATGAAGAAATAAAACATACTGGTAAATATGAAAACCGGTCTCTAGCATCTTCTTTTAGAGATTGAACAAATAATTTCATGACAACATCTTCAAAATTTATTTCACAATCTCCCATCAAATCCATAAATATATGAAAATGTCTATAAGATGATTAAGAACCTTCTCCTATGAATTTTGGAAAATGTTCCCTAACATCATTTGGAAGAAGGTTTGGGAAAACCTGAATACCACTAAAGTTTAATGGCCTATATCTTCCAATAGAGAAATTCCTTTGATGGCATGATAAAGGCTGCATGCTCTGCATGTTTTTACTTGACATTCCATAGGGAAATACAAGGGGAATAATAAATTTTCTATATCCATCAAATATCAAAGAATAAGGTGAAAAATGGGATGATGCAATGTCACTCCTCTTTCTCACCAATCATTCAAAGATGTCCGTTGGATTGACCATCAACCTCACAAGGTGAGTCAATTCCCAATTAGGAGGACTTAGGAAGGGGGGTGTTATTTTAGGTTTTTAAGGGGTTCACCACCAAGAAAATTCTTGGAAAGGCAAATAAGCATTAAACCTACAAAACCTAGTTATACAAGCTAAATGAAAGATGCAAATGATAAAATTATGCAACAACAAGATCAAATTTATGTACCTGGGAAGTCTGGAGATGTTGTGAGGATTTTGGAAATGTAAAAATGCTATCAAAATATGACAAGGAGGACAAAGATGCCCTTACTGCTGTCTTAGTCTCGCTGCTATTTTTTGGGGTAGATGTGGAATCTTTGGATCTCAGAACAAAATCTCAAAGAATCTCTAAAAAATACCCTTGGGAGGACTAAGACACCCTAGGCGGTGTATTAGTCCCATTTTGAATTTTTCAAATTTATGAGTGTGGTCTTGAAGCTTAAGGTCTGCACTTTCTTCTTCACCAAGTCTTCAGATCTGAACTTGTGAAAAGACCTACAAAACAAGGAAATTTGGATTGATTTTTGAAGGGGTTTGCCTTGGTCAAACCCCTTGTTTGGTAATTAAACCTTGATGAAAAAGCATAGATTTGATAATGGAAATGTGTGTGTGCCCTAATCTTAGGTGTGTCTAAGACTATGCAATCTAGAACATGAAGAAACCCTATTCAAATGCAATAGAATAAGATTCCTAAGATGCAAATGTAAATGACTTATAAAGGAGATCTCTAACTAACCTAACAAGTCACAAACATGAAATATACCTTAGGCAGAAAATAGAGCAATAATGGAAGATGGAATCAATCAAGAAACAAGTCTTCAGGCTTGGAAAAATGGATAGTTGCATCTCCAACCTAGAATCTTTCATGATCCTCAATAGGAATCCATTACTAATCCTTGGCAAGGCTAGATCTTGACTTGGAAATAGACTTGAAAAATCTACAAAAACACAATAGAAGGTTGCTCCAAAACTTTGAAACTCTCCTTCAACTTGTTTTCTTATCACTTGTTTGCTTCAAATTTCTTGCTTCCTACTTGATTAAGTGAAAATGGGGTGGGAATCTTACTTTTATAGGCATTCCTACCTAGTAACCTGATTATTAGATCCCAAAGGCTGACAAAAGGTCAAATAAATTCAAATATTTTCATTTCCTACTCTTAATTCCCAAAAACAAAACCTCGAAGACTAAGATGCCCTAGGTGGCATCTTGGTCCCACTAGGTGGGACTAAGATGCCACCAAGGGTGTCTTTGTACCACAAGGCTTAATTTTCTAATTTAAAAGGTGGGTCACCAAGATTGATGGTTTTTTATGGATTTTGATCAGATTTAAAGTTGAAATATGCCTCAAGATGCACAAAAAGGGGTCTTAGGGGCCCATAATAAGTGACCTAAAGGGAATTCAATGAAAGGGGTGCTAAAATAGGTCTGAATTAAGTGTGAAAATGTAAAGGTATGCATTTTTCTACACTACATTTAGCCCCCACTTTAGTGCCTATATGACACTATGTGAATATGCAAGATAAAGTACTTCAAGAAGTAACTTTATAAAAGGATACTCATATGGATTTATTAGGGAGAATGAATCCCCCACTGTAGTCACCTGCAAAACTACAATGTCAGGAACCACATTCTACATCACAGATTCATTAGTAGCTCAAATATAATCCTCTTATCTAACTTTCCTAGCAAATTGAATATGAGGGTAGATGTATGGCCCCCTTGATTCCGCTTGTTTTACGGAGGTGAAATCAAGGTAGCAATCCAACCACATAAAAATGGACAAGTCCATCATAGGTAATTTCCAAGTAGCATGCCAATTGATGATAGACATTTTATGAGAATAGGAGCAGAACCATGATTCCAACACAACAAACAACAATGAAAATGGAGTTTGCTAGCTCAAAATGTGTTAATTTGAATAAAGAACACTTATTTTATTTTTAGCAAAAAAAAAAAATGACCTAAATATGCATGCATAAAAAGATAAAAAGGAAGATAATTCATATTCATTTCATCTTTTACCTTTTTTGCAGAATGAGCTTGGAGTAGAGTGAGCCACCATGCCAAGCAGATGCCCATCCACTCGTCCACGGATTGAACTCCTACGGGTGGTAGTCACATAGGGCGAGCTACAAAACACTGTGAGTTGATTTCACTTTCTTTGTACTTCCATTTAATCAATATTTTTATTTTAATGAAATTTTTATATGAAATTATAGGGTAGGGAAGGTTTTTCTTTCATTTTTTTAGATTGTCATAAAGTTTCCCACTTTGTCGCAAAGTGTCCCAATTAAGGAATAAAATGTCTAGAATCATTAATTAAGATATCCTAGAGAAAATTTAGCACACTTTTTGACCATTAAAGCACAAATTTAATATTTAAGATATTTTAAGTGAAAATTTTCTTCTTTTTCTTATGATAGACTACACCTTGACCGTGTTAACACTTGGGTGGCCAGGAATTTAGATGACTTCAAGAGCTTGTTGATTATCTATCTAAAAAGTATGTGCAAATCCTCTAGGAGACGCGTATTTACCGGACATACCTCTCACCATCCATGCAGTATCATGATTCCATGTTGATGGTGTGAATAGAGAGATGGGACACATACACTTGCACCTTCCACCTACTGGCGAGGGAGATGAAAGTCACACTAGAAGACATACACCACATACTAGGAGTGCCTATTTGAGGAGAGAGGATATTCTTAGCACAAGGTAGGAGTTCTGATGAGATTCAGATAGACGTCGAGTATTGCCTAGGCAAACTGGTCTATCGTAGGATCATGAGACCATGCATCGAGCTTTCTTGGCTACTACATGGACACTCACCACTAGTGAGACACATCCTAGTTTATATAGTAGCATTGGTACTAGTCCTTGATGGTAGTGGAGCACATCTAGAGGGGGGCTAGTGCACATGATTAGAGACATGGAGCATTACCATGTGATCTTCACCTGGGGCTGGAGCATACTAGCACACTTATATTGTGTTTGGGTTGATTTACCTATGGAGATCTGCATAGCATGCTACACTGTACCCTACTATAGACATCGATCCTAGAGCATATCACCTGTACCTAGCCTGTAGTATTTTTTATTTTCACTACGGTGGGATATCCATAGGTTTTTTAGCTATTCCTTGAGACAGACATGATAATGTGGTGATGTGATGTTCTATAGGGTGAGGTTTGATACACTGAGTGAGGAGGAAATTATATGGAGTCCCTACTTGATGGAGCTATTATGGCTAGACAGGACAAGACAAATAAGGTGGATGTAGAGAGACAAGCTGCTACTAGGATGGTGTGATCACTTAGTGAGACATTTATACTATGATCACATCATGATGTTGTTTGGATAGATATAGAGGCAACCACAGCTACAAGATTCATACAGAAGGTCACTAAAAAGTTCCCATAGACCTAGAGATCTTAAATGATTAACAATAGACGATGTCATCTCGAGCGATGTAGAGGAAGATACAGACATGTCCCCAGTCTCCAACATAGATTACGTTGAAAAAACATAGGAGTATGATGAGTGGTAGGAGGTGATTTGGCAAGGGGATATCTTTCCTATGGACTATCCCATGGGTTTTATAGGGCCTTCACTAGATTCAGGGGAGGAGGACAAGGAGTCAAGCAGGAGGATAGATCTAGTGGACCTATTCTTAGATCAGGATGAGGATTCAAAGGAGGACAATTATTTTGAGGGGGAGGAGGATGAAAAGGATGAATAGAGACAACCCATGAGTGAGGATAGTGACAGGGGTGAGGCTAGTCCTCCTAGAATCAAGTGGAGAGATATAGTTCCCACATGGGTTATGAGGTCATAGTCTGCACATGCCAGTGTTTGAGAGCATAGGGAGAGCAGTAGGGCAGTTGATATTCCTATGGATCATGATATAGACCCAAGTGATGATATTTATTATTATTCTTTGTGTTTTTATGTCTATCATTCTCATGTATATGTATATCATGATGATGGATACTGATTATTCTTATGATTTCTATCTTGTAGGGCCCATGATAGAGTTTGAGAACCTATCTTGATGTGTGACCGCAATGATAGTACCACCCCTTCCTATAGATGAGGCAAAGACCATAGATTACATGCCCCCACTAGTCATAGCAGAGCACATGGAATTGTTCGAGCCTTATGTGAGGCTTAGGGGAGCATATGTTGGTGTATCCAGGTGTGTTGAGCACATTGAGGGTTAGGTACCAGTACTAGCAGTGGAGTTAGAGGAGACTTGAGCAAATCAAATATTTTATAGAGAGGCTATCTTATAGTTAGAGGTTGAGTGAATGTAGAGAGAGGTTGTCAAGATCTAGGCTAATAGAGACTGCGTAGAGTGAGAGCGAGTGGAGGCACTGCTACATTAGGATGAGCTACATGGGTCACTATGGACTATGCAATAGATGGTTATCATGAGCAGATCTAGGTCACACACCACCATCTCTCGACGGGCGTGGACACCACAACCCAAGGGATCTAGAAGCCATAGGCCATAGTGGCATTGTACTATTGATGAGATGTATTAATGTTTTTGAGATATATATATGCAAATGCTTGGATTTTATATTTATGTGTTAGATTGAAATTCAATTTATTAAATAATCTCTATTAGACTATTCAATAAATATCTTCATGATCTAACATGCTTTTGCTTTATTTTATTTAATTTTATGATGTATTATGTTATGCCAAATTAAATGCACTTATGATTTAATTATAGGATATTAAATGCAAATCAGGATTTAACTTAACACAACATACACCAGATGATCTGAATAGCATGATGCCCCAAAGTAAGAATCCAAAACCACATTGGATCTTCTACCCCACAATTCAACACAAGGAGCTATGTGTCAAGAATGAAGCAAGTGTGAGAGATAATGGAATACCATCCATTTTCTCTAACAACACTACTTTAAAAACTCACACTATTCAAAAATGATAGGCATAATATTGACACAGATGTACAAAATTAATAGGTTCCTGAAGAGGTGTATCATCCATGTCGGATATCATGTATGCTCCAGACCCAAATATATTTTGAACTACATAAGGTCCTAACCAATTAGGGCTAAAATTCCCTTTCTATGTCAGGTTAGCATTGAAATTTTTCTGATTCTCATATAACACCAAATCACCCTTGTTAAATGAACAAGGGATGACATGATCATTACAAATTTGTTGCATTCTCTTATGATAAGCTTGAAGATGTTTGAGGGTGTGAATGCACCATTCATCAATCATTTCAAGTTGTTGTAATCATTGTTCCCTATAAGTATTGTCATCAATTATCGCTTAAAGAGCAATTCTCAAAGAAGGAATCTCTAACTCCAGAGGTGTAATCACCTCAACACCATAAACAAGGTTATAAGGTGTGTTTCCTTTTGAAGTTATAATACTAGTATGATAAGCCTATAATGCATACAATAATTGTGTATGCGAGTCTTTATATGTTTGTTCACTATTTTTCTTATAATTTGTTCAAGATTTTTGTTGGTTGATTCAACTTGTCCATTAGATTGCGGGTAGTAAGGTGTTTATAATCAGTGTTGTATATTAAAAATTTCTAAGAACTTCTTCACATCATTATTCTGAAATGGTGTCCCATTGTCTAAAACTAACATGGAAGGAAGTCCAAAGAAGGCAATAATGATTTCCAATATGGAATGACATATTACATTGGCCATTGTCGAACACAAGGGAATAAATTCTACCCATTTCATGAAATAATGTGTTGCTGTGATTATAAATGCATGTCCTACAGATGAGAGTGGAGATATTTTTCCAATAATATCCAAACCCCATACCGAGAATGGCCAAATAGGAACTTGTGTGCGAAGCTTAGATGCAAGAGCATGAATTAAGTTTTGATGCTCTTGACACTTATGAAATTTCTTAATGTATTCAAAGCAATCTCGTTCCATGTTTTTCCAATAATATCCCATGCAAATTAGCTTTTGAACTAATGATCTTCCTCTGAAATCCTCCCCACAAGCACTTGCATGGACTTGTTCAAGTGCTATAAGGGTTTTGAATTGTTTAAGACACCTAAGAAAAAGGCCATTGAAGGACCTCTTATATAAGATTTTTTCCAATATAATATATCTAGACACAAATATTCGAAGATGAGAATGAGTGTTTTTATTTGTCAGCTCGGGAAAGGTACCATCTTTCAAATAATTGAATATCGTATCATACAATTCGCTTGAGTTTTTGATTGTTTTTGTTAACACTTCATCTACTTTATCATCAATCAATGGTTTTATAATTGTATGCACAATGAAGGTGAAGTATTTTGAAGGATCTTGAGGGGAAATAAGAGAAGTGAAACTTTCCATTAGATCCGTGTGACAATTATCTTTTCGAGGGATGTTATCAATGGTGAAGGATTCAAGCTTCTCTAACAATTTCACTATGAGATCCTTATATTTTTATAATTTATGATGTTTCATTTGATATGTTCTATTTATTTGTTTGATGACTAATTGTGAATCACCAAATATCATAATGTGTCTAGCACCCATAACTAAAGTGGCATGCAGCCTAGTGAGTAACACCTCATATTCAACGGTGTTGTTTGTACATAGGAAATTTAATCAATATGATAAGGGAATAGGATCTTTTGCAAGTAGTTTTATTATAACCCCTACTTTGGAACTAGTTCTACACTTAGATCCATCAAAATACAATTCCAAGGAAAGAATCACTACTAGGTAACACTAAAGGATAAGGAGCATCAAATAACTAGTCGGTTAAGGCTTACCCCTTAATCTCTTTTTGTGAAAGAATTTTAAGGTCAAATTCAGTCAACAACATTACCCACTTTGCTAAGCATCCAAATAATTTTTTTTTTGCGAAAAGGTGCTTTAAAGGGTCAAACTTCATCATTACTTGTATTTCGACATTCAATAAGTAGTGTCTCAACTTACTAGTAGCAAATACAAGAGCCAAACATTGTTTTTCTATTCTTGTGTACCATTTATCATAATCAATCAATGCTTGACTAATGTAATAAACATGATGGTCTTTGCCCTTTTCATCTTGTTGATTCAACAATACTACAAGAGCATGGGCTGATGCGGATGTATAAAGGATGAATGGTTTGTTTTGAATAGTAGGTTGTAAAATAGGTGGAGTGACAAGATAATATTTCAAACTCTCAAAATATTGTTTACAATATTCATTCCAATCAAAATGTATGCCTTTCTTGAGAAGATGTAATAATTTTAATATTCGATCTACTAAGGATGCTACAAATCATCAAATAGCTTGAATTCTTCCTTGTAATGTACGCAATTGAGAGATGTTTCTAGGAGGTGGTATGTTATGATAGCATCAATTTTCTTTGTGTCTATCTCAATGCCTCTTTGAGATACAATAAAACCTAAAAATTTTCAACTATCTACACCAAAGACACACTTTTTTTGAATTCAGTCTCATGTTGTATTTTCAAATTTGCTCAAAGATCTTTCGAAGAAAATTTACATTGTCTTGTCTTGTTAAGGATTTAACAAGAATATCATCAACATAATCTTCCAAGATCTTGTGTATGTAATCATGAAATATTAGTGTCATATCTTGTTGATAAGTTGCACCCATGTTCTTCAATCTAAAAGGCATCATAACCCAACAAAATGTTCCCCAAATAGTTGTGAATGTTGTTTTGTACTAATCTTGAGGGTTGATGAAGATTTGATTATATCCAAAAAATCCATCCATGAATGACCAAGCATGTCCTGTAGTCGAGTCTACTATCATGTCAATATTAGGAAGGGAAAAGTCATCTTTTAAAGATGCTTTATTCAAATCATGAAAATACCTACACATCCTAATACAATTGCCAAGTTTTTCAACCATGACAATGTTCAAAATCCAAAGAGAATAATCTATAGGTCTTATGAAACCAACCTCAAGGAGTTTTTCAATTTTGTCTTTAACTAGTAGGGCTATTTTAGGGTTAACTTTTTGAATCTTTTGTCTAACAGGCTTATCATTTTCAGCAAGATCTATGTTGTGAGTTACAATCTTAGGATCAATTCTTGACATATCAAAATAAGTCGAAGAATTTTCTTTAGGAAAGTCATGAAGCAAAGTTGCAGTATCCTCTTGTTCTCCATCATCAAGGAATTTGACCTATCTTAGTGAAATTCTCTTTATCATTAATTTCAATCGCTATATCCATGGTATCCCCTAAAGGAAGAGTATTTGATCTTGGAAATTCAGGGTTATACTCTTCATTATTCATGTCTATCTCACCGTTCTCTTTCCTTCATCATTTTGTTTGGTGCTTATCATAGGACATGTGACTTTTTTATTGTGAGGAGGAGTAGATGGTTTATCATAAATTCCTAGAATTTGTTTCAAGGCTTCATCATTTTTAAAGTATTCCCATGATGGTTGAAAATTCATATCAAGCAATTCAACATGTTTTAACGTAAGATTGATTTTTGGTTTACACATAATGGTGTTGATGTTTAATGAAGGTCTCTTGTTTACTTGCATTATCTTAGAAGGATAGTATCCCAAACCATTTTTTGTTTCTTGCGTGTTAGGTTCTACAGGAACACAAATTCCTTGTTCTCTCTTTCTACATCCTTTTCCACTGTATCCCAATTGCTTCATCAATTCATAACCTCTCCCATAAAGTTTTTCCACTTCTTTCAGGTTTGGTGGTTGTTGATAATCTATCTCATCAAATTTCGTTGTGTAACTTGTGTCTACTTCAAGAGTAGATGAGGTTTGATGCTTGTGAGTTTTATCCTGAGTTTTGCATTGACATAACCATTGATTGCTTTTTTTTTCCCTCTTTTCTTGTAATTATATATTCTCCCATAAATGAAGGTGTGAACTCGAAGGAACCCCAATCATCATCTGCTAATTTTGACACTATTTCCATTTCTTGTGTTTCTTTTGTCATAGGCTCTATTTTTGATGTTGGAATTAATGTATTTAGAGGGCTAGTGGTTCCTTGTTCAATTTACAAAAAACTTTCAGACTCAAGGTCCATTAAAAATTTGGTATATCTTGTTCTAATAGACATACTTCATGATACGATGAAGATTCGAAGGCATTGCATGCACCTGATGAATCCATGGTGTTCCTAAAAGAATATTATATGAAAGTTCCCAAGGCATAACATGGATAGGAGTTCGTAAGGTATCCTTTCCAACTGAAATAGGTAAGTTAATCACACTGAGCAGTTGTTTCCCTATATTGTCAAATCCTCGAATTGATAAGGAATTAAGTTTCTTTTTTCATTTATCTACTCCCAATTTATCTAGAATATTTACATTGCATACATTCACAGCTGAGCCATTATCAACAAGGGTCATTTTTATTCCTATGGTGTTGTATCTTTCTATTATCATGGGGTAAGTGCACCAATCCATGACACAATTTTGGCTCTTAAGATGCCATTTTTTTTTTCTTCTGAAATCAACAAAATTTGATTTGCACGAGAAAATGAAGATAGTTATGCTCAAAATTATAAGATGCGGCAAGAAAAAAAGTTGAAGTGCTCTGAGTATAGTTTCTAAGCTACTATTTTTTTTCAAATTAGTGAAGATTAAGGGTCTCAAAAAGAGGGGGGGCAAAAAAGGTCCTATTTTTATTAAAAAAATAGCATAGTGCCTAAGGGCTCCCCCCTTTTTGATTGACTTTTTTTTAGAATTTCAAAAATCCCAATGGTGAGAAATTAGCTAACACCATGTAGTTTATCCTCATTCTTTTGGATAATTTTTTTAATGAATATATAATATTTTATGAATTTTCAAAGTGGACACATCTTGAAAATCTGAAATTTGAGCGTGCTCCCCCCTAATTTTTGAAAACTAATCGAAAATTGATTCTTTTTTTTTCATCATGTGTAGAATGGAGTCTAGTTTCAAAAAATGTAATTTATTTCACATTTTGATGAACGGGTAAAAATCTATCTTAAAACTAGAACATGTTGGTTTTTGACCAAAAATAGAGGCATTTACAATAGAAGCCATGGATCAAAACCTTAACTAAATCAAAATGATTTTTTTTTTATATATTTAGATATCTAAGAGAGAGGTTAACGCTATCATAGTTTTTTTTATAAACTTGCATTGAAAGACGTGCAAATGAGATGGGGAGCATAGACGAAAATATGAGAGAATTTGACAAAACTTGTCAATTAACATAGTCAAAGCAAGCCATTTGGCGAGTGCCAAATGTGATGAGTCATTTGGTGAGTGCCAAATGGCCTGCTTTGCACAAAACTAGAATTTCCCCTCTTTGGTGAACAACTTTGATAATGCTTAGAGTGCACAGTTTATGATCGTAGATGGATAGTCAAGGTTTTACCTTTCATACCTTCTCTAACTCATTATTGCAACTGGATAATTCTTTATCTCTTTGAAGTCTCTATCTCTCAGGTCTCACTCCCTCCCACGTGACCTAGACTACTCTCTCAATCCAATCCCCTCTCTCAGGTCTCATTCCCTCCCACATAGGTACCTAAATAAATCTATCTCTCTCCCTCTCTCTCTCTCTCTCTCCCTCTTTGGTCTTTTTGTCTCTCTCACTCCATCTCCCTCTCTTAGGTTGTTATCTTTCTCTATTTTTCACTCTCTCTCAAGTCTCTCCCTCCTACCCCTCTCCCTCTGTCGGGCATGTCCTCACCCTCCCTCTCTCTCAATCACTCTATCTCTCTCCCTCTCTCTCTCACTCTCTCTCGGGTGTCTCCATCCCCTCTCTCTCACTCTCTCCCACTCTGTCTCTCTCCCTCTCTCTCAGGTCTCTCCCTCCCACCCCCTCTCCCTCTCTCTCTCTCTCAAGTATCTTTTCCTACCTCCTCTCTCCCTCTCTCTCTTTGTCAAGTCTCCCCTCCTACCCCCTCTCCCTCTCACAGTCACTCGCTCTATCTCTCTTCCACTCCCTCCCTATCTCACTCCCTCTATCTATCTCTGTCTACCTCTCCATCTCTCTCAAGTATCTCCCTCCCACCACCTCTCCCTCTCTCTCTCAAGTCCCTCTCTCTCTCTC
>CM021103.1:33493811-33521298 GCA_007115665.2 Sequoiadendron giganteum | reverse complement strand
CCCTCCTACTCTCCCACTCTCCCTCTCTCCCTCTCACTCTCCACCTCTCTCTCTCTCTCCCTTTCACTCTCTCTCCCCCTCTCTCTCTCTCCCTCTCTCCCCCCCTCCCTCCCTTCCTACTCTCCCTCTCCCTCTCTCTCTCTCTCCATCTCCATCTCTCCCTCTCCCTCTCTCCCTCTCCATCTCTCCTTCCCACTCTCCATATCTCCCTCTCACTCCTCACCTCTCTCTCTCTCTCAATCTCCCACTCTCCCTTTCTCTCTCTCTCAATCTCCAAATCTCCCTCTCTCCCTCTCCCTCTCAAGTTTGTCTCTCTCTTGGGTCTCACTCCATGCCTATGGCAGTCTGTGTCCTCCAGTTCCTTTTCTCTGATCCTCTCTGTCAGGGCCTCATGTCTCCCACCCTTGGGTCTCTCCTTCCCTCTCTCCCTTTGGCTCCTCTCATTGCTCTCTCAGGATTGGTCTCCTCCACCCTCTCTCTCTCTCTCCAGCCCTCTCCTCTCTCTCTCCTCTCTCTCTCTCTTCCTCTCCATCTCTTCTCTCACTCTCCTCTCACTCCCTCTCCCTCATCCTCTTCCTCTCTCCCTCAGCCTAGGCCACTCTCTCTCTCTCCTCTCTCCTCCGCTCCTCTCTCCTCTCACTCACGCCTCTGTCTGTCTTCTGTCTCTCTCCTCTCCGTCTCTCATGCCTCTCTCCTCAGCCTAGGTCCTCTCTCTCCCTCTCCTCCTCTCCTCTCCCTCTCCTGCTCTGCCTTCTCCTCTCCTATCGCTCTTTTAGCTCTCCTCTCTCCTAGACCCTAAAACCCTCTCTCTCTCTCTCCGTCTCTCCCTCCTCTCTCCTCTCTCCTCTCCTCCCTCTCTCTCTCTCCCCTCTCCCCTCTCTCCTTTCCCTCTCTCTCCCTCTCTCCTCTCTCCCTTCCTCCCTCTCTCCCTCTCTCCTCTCTCCCTCTCTCCTCTCTCTCCTCCTCCCTCTCTCCCTCTCCCTCTCTGCTCCGCTCTCTCTCTCTCTCTCGGCTCTCATCTCTCCTCCATCTCTCCTCTCCCTCTCTCCCTCTCTCTCTCTCCTTCCCACTATCCCACTCTCCATCTCTCCCTCTCCTTTCATCACCTCTCTCCCTCTCACTCTCTCCCTCTCCCTCTCTCCCTCTCTCAATCTCCCACTCTCCCTCTCCCTCTCAATTTTGTCTCTCAGGTCTCACTCCCTCCCCTACTACCTATGATAATCTATGTCACTCCAATGCCCTTTCTCACAATCCCTCTTTGTTAGGCCTCAATTACCTTCCACCCTACTTTCTTATGTCTCTCCTTCCCACCCCCTCTCTCCATCTCTCTCTCCCACGCCTTATCCCTCCCACTCTCCCTCCTACCCCACCTCTCTCTCCCCCACTCCCTCTCTCTCTCTCAAGTATCTTTGTCCTACCCCTTCTCCCTCTCTCTCTTTGTCAAGTCTCCCCCTCCTACTCCCTCTCCCTATCATAGTCACTCCCTCTATCTCTCTTCCACTCTCTCCCTATCTCACTCCCTCTATCTGTCTCCCTATACCTCTCCATCTCTCTCAAGTATCTCCTTCCCACCACCTCTCCCTCTCTCTCTCAAGTCCCTCTCTCTCTTAAGTCCCTCTCTCTCTCATGCCCTCTATCTCTCTCCCACTCTCTCTCCCTTTCTCTCTCTCAAGTCTCTCTCTCCCACCCACTCTACCTCCCTCTTTGTCTCTCAAGTCTCTCCCTTCTACTCTCTCTCCCTCTTTCAGGCCTTTCTTTGTCTCTCTCAGTCACTCCCTCTACCTCTCTCCCACATCCTCTCTCTCTCGCTCCTTCACTCCCTCTCTCTCAGATATCTCCCTCCCAACCCCTCCCACGCTCTCTCTCTCCCTCTATCTCAGGTATCTCCCCCCACCCCCTCCATCTCTCAAGTCTCTATCTCTCACTCCCTCTCTCTCCTACTCTCTTAGGTCTCTCCTTCCCACCCCCTCTCTCCCACTTTGTCTCCCTCTCCTTCTCTCTCGGGTGTCTCCCTCCCACCCTCACTCCCTCTCCCTCTCTCTTAGGTTTCTCCCTCCCACTCACCCCCTCTCTCTCCCTCTCTCTCACTCTCACTCTCACTCTCTCTCTCTATGTCTCTCCCTCTCTCTCTCTCTCACTCCCTCTATATCTCTCCCACTTTGTCTCTCTCAGGTGTCGACCTCCCACCCTCTCTCCCTCTCTCTCTCTTAGGTTTCTCCCTCCCATGCCCTCTTCCTCCCCCCCCTCTCTCTCACTCCCTCTCTCTCACTCACTCAGTCTCTCTCTCTCTCTCCCTCTCTCTTAGGTCTCTCATTTTCAAAAGAACATATTTGGCACTCGCCAAATGTGTTTTACCTTGAAACGGTAAAATAAGGCTTCACCCTATGAGTCAGGCCGACATTCTCCTGTATTTGTCTAGTTCAACACTTTATTCGTGTTAGAAACACCTTTTTTATGCAGTTGACTTCATATTGTACCAATCTATGCTTGATCCATCACCTTTTTACCACCAATCTGCATGGTAGACAACATAGAAGAAGAAATTTTGAATTTTCTACATCATTTTACATTATCTGAGGTAATATATTCATTTTGGTAAATTGAAATATTTATATTTAGTATATTTGTTTGTTTTTGACAATATAAACTAAATTTTCTTAATGATTTTATTAATCATAAAAATTGGACATAGAATTCATCATTGAAGTAGATTTGATTTGCATAAATTTTTTTAATTTTTATGAGTTTGAAGAACAAAAAAAAAAAAACATGATATTTACTTAACATAAATTTACTTATGAATTCTATGCGGTGATTGCTTATAGTAGTCCATTTCCAGCATGGCTAGTGGAATTCATTGTATTTCATTCTTTTTTCAACTAATTTGGAAAACTTTTATTTTTCATCAATGTTAATGCAAGTGTCCATTAATTTTTTGTTCCATAAAATATTCAGCTTCATCACATGTTCTTAGATAAATTCAAGTGAGTTGAGATAGTTGTTAATGCAAGTTTCCATTCATTCATACCATTTACGTTTCTAATAAATAAAAAAAATGGGAAATTTTGTGCAATTGAGAATGCTTATTGTCTTTCTAGGTTACCTCATTGCCAAAGAAATAGTGAATAACTATAAGATATAGCATCACAAACCCTTCTTTTAATCCATATTCTTCATGACTTTGTTGACAATCAAAAATTTAGTTTTGAGAAAAATAAACACAAGAGTCTGTAGTTTTCATTTAGGTGGCAACAACTTATACCCTAGGTTTGTGATGCAGATTAGGGAGACAAAACCTTCAACAATCATAATTAGATTAGTTTCAAACAATCTTCAATCTCAAAAACCTCAATTCAATGTTCAACTGACCAATTCACATCTAAAATAAAACAAAGATCATCCATAAATAACAAGCTATTCTTTTCAAGAAGACTACTATTCTAAACCTTTGGAAGATTTAAAAAAAACCCACCATATGTAAAGTCTATTGCTCAAAATATTATATTCATACAACATTCACTCCTAACATAATGAAATAAACTCAATATTACTAGAAACTCTAATCCGTGAATTTTTCATCATAACCTTTATAAAGTTCAAGTTCAATAATGCTAGTCAAAAGACACAGCTTCAAAATCAATGTTCCGGGCCTCTGGTGCAGGAGCACCTTGTAAGCTCAATTTCGTCAAAAATTTCATCTTTAATGAGCATGGTCAAATTGTAGGTTTTTAGTTAATGTTGAGTATATTGTGTTTAGTAAGGTCAATTAGACCATTTTATAATGTATTTGGAGGTAAGGGAGTTCAGTTGTGTCATAGCTTGCAATTTGGCTAAACATGGTCAAAAAAGCTGCTAAAAGATGCAAAAGTTGTAGAGTTCGAGGGAGTTGGAATGAAATAAAAATATTTTTAATAACCTTCAATTCCTCGAAGGAGAGGTTGTTGGTTGATTTGTACCCCATATTTTATCAAGAAGAACATTATTAAATTCTAGAAATTTATTGGTTTCTCTCACTTTTCTTGTTGTTGTATGGCCTATGCGAACTCTAAGATGATATGAAACTAGTTGTATGTTGTAGATTAATGAATTAACTTTCATTTTCATCTATTTAGAGGTTCTAACTCTTTGTATAGCGAAAGTTATATTATTTTTACTACTGCTACCTACTTTCATAGTGTTCTTGGATTGAGGGGTTTCATTATGTAATTCAACCCATTACACTTTTTTTGCCTACTATAACTTTTGGAATGGGTCCTCTAACTTTTAAAATACATTCCTAACCTATTTAGAATGTTGTGGGGTCAAGGTTGGGTGTTTGGGATAATGTTCTAGGACTATAGCAGGGTCTTTTCATGGTGAAAGTTAGGGCTTCAAGTGATGTTTTCACAAAATCTAGGAAGGACTGTCCATGTAATGTATTATTCACCATGTGCAGGGTCTAGTAAGTGTGTTTGGTGCTTTGTATGGGTCTGGTAGGTCCAGGAGATAGGATTTTCATTAAAAACCCAAGTATTTTGCTTGAAATTGAGGGTTTGGTGTATTAGGGGTCTAGAGGTCTTGGACTTGGAAACAAATCAGGAAATTGGAGGTTTTGACACATAAAATACTACTGTTTGATAATTTTGAGTGAATATGTAGTGTTTAAAAGGTACACTCTTTGTAAATTAGGCTAATTGAACAGCCTTTAACAAGGTGGGTTTACTGGAAGTCAATGTTGGTCCAAAGGAGTTGATGCTAGGGTTTACCTATGTTTTATAACTTGCAAATGGGTAATCTTAATCATCCCTGAGTTTGTCAAGTGTTTTGGAAAATCTTGTTGAAAAGGCCCTTGAACTAGGTTACCTATGCTATAAGGGAAATCTTGGTAGAAGTTGGGATTTTCAGTTGAACATCTGATTTTGCTTTGGAATCTAGTTGAATTTCATTGATTTGTTGAATTGAATGGTTTCCACCCCTTTCTGCATCAATATTTTTGTAAAATTCATTACTTGCTTTTGTTGTATGTGTTTTTTTGGACATGTAGCATTCAAGGTCATGCCAAGGAAACAACTGAAGTCTCTAACACTAGAAGAACATGTAGTAAAAAATGCAGCTCGTGAAGCAAAGGAATTGCAGCCCATACAACCAAAAATTCCCGTGCGATCTAAGAGAGATGTTAAATTGGAAAAATAAAGGGCACAAATGAGGAAAGTTCATGGAAGGATAGGAATGGATACAAAAGTTGGTGGCACATCATCAACCATAGGTGAAGCTCAATGCACATCTCTAGTTGAAGACACATTGACAACAACATGTGGTTTTCCAGGTACATTGGAAATCACATCTCCAATTGAAGACACACCATCAAAAACATTGAGTTTTGAAAGTACATCAACAAACACATCTCTATTTGAAGGAACTCCACAAACGACATCTCAAGTTGGAGGTACAACATCATTTACATGTCAATCTCAAGGTATGTCATTAATTGCACCTCTAATTGAAGGTACATGATCTATCCCCGATGTTGTTGACCTTCCCAATATTGACACAAATTTACATTTGAGAACTCCTAGAGTTTTGCATAGAAAACCTACATTTTTGATTGATATTGATTCCAATGTTTTGAAATGGATGGATAATAAGATTCCAAAACGTACATGTCAAAGATATGCACAAAGTATATGGAGTTTTTTTTTTTGTGAAGCTAAGTGAGGGTGGAAGATGCCAACTATTTGTTGAAATGATGAGGCAACTCAAATTCAGGCCCACCATGAAGGCTCTTGGGCTAAGATTTTGGAATGACTTAGTGAAAATTCCATTGTAAATAATTTGATGAGTGCATATGAGAGCATGGGTTCCACCTCACGCATAAAGGATAGTTGTGCCACACGACGTGTGATGACAACAACACTGTTAAGAAGTCAAACAAGGAACAAGGTGAACCTTACAAAGGCAAGTAAGTCTTTGAAAATAAGTAGATCATCTCTAATGAGAGCCAAAGGAAGGTGTGAAAGAGTGGAGGATCCAAATATCAATGAGTTATGGGCATTTTCAGGTAGAGTGCCACGAAAAGACATAAGAATTGCTCAAGGCTTGCGATCTTTAACTGTGAATTATTGGAAGGATAACACAAGGACCTCTCCTAATCAAAGAGATGTTGTAGGAAGGAGAATTGGTAGTAAAAACCATGAGCCACATCCAATGCATTATTTGGATACCACTCAAACCCAATTTTTTGCTGATTTTGTATAAAAGTTTCCTGAAATTAAAATATGTCAAAGATATTTTGAAATGATAAAGCCTTTTTATGTCAAAATAAATCACACACGAACTACTTGTTGTTGTAGGGTTCATATTGAGTTTTCTAACCATTATGATGTTTATCGACGTATATGTGTAGATATGCATACTGGCAATGTTTTGCAAGAATGTAACATAATGCCTCCACCTAAATCGTCAAGGAAATTTTTGTCTTCCATTTTATGTGAAAGGGAGGATGGTCAAATTTTTTACAAAAAATCATGTTTGGATGGCACATGTGATCATTGTGGTGGCATGCAACATTTTCCAATTTTCCAACACATGGCTAGTACACACACAGTTGGAGACAAAATTGTGGAATTTGGCAAATATAAGACAGTGGCATACAGTGTAAAAGATGGGAAAGAAGCAAAGAAGTGTGAATTGGTCAGTGATAAGATTTCTGTGTATCCATTTATGGGCATTTTTTCATGATCAAATGGTCTATGATTATGCAAGGAATACACATAGAGCACAATGGTTGGACTCACAGTTCAAGTTATGCAAGGACACATTTCCACTTCGTGATATCATTTCAGTTGTCGACTTCACTGAGAACTACACACTACAACCACAGAATGAGGTGCAATCACAACACTACAACTCCATGAAAGTTTCTATATTTGTGCATATAGAATTCATTCATGCAAATGATAGTATAGAGGAAAATAGGAAAGTATTGAGGGAGTATCACTTTTACATCAGTGATGATCACACACATTCTACAGAGTTTGTTCAAGGTTGCTTTCATATGTTCTATGATGATCTGGCTAGCAGAGGCATATCATTTAGTTAGCATATCATATGGTCAGATAATTTTACATCACAATTCAAGAACGCTAGAAGGTTTTACTGGTTAAGCAGGATGCATAGGATTAGTGGTGTTCAACATATTTGGAACTTCTCAAAGGCTGGGCATGGAAAGGGGGAGCATGATGGAGCAGGTGCATGTATCAAAAGAGCCCTAACATGAGAAGAGTTAAAGTACACTAATAGTGTAAAGTTGACAGATGCAATATCAATAGTCGAGTGGTGCAAAGGTGCAATGGGTCTAGGTAGTGAAGGTAATTCTTTAGTTCGTAGATTTTTTCATTTAGTAGATGATACTAACATTGCAAAATATGAGGATTGTTGTACACTAACAGGATCAAGCGAGCTACACTCTTTTAGAAGCTCCAATGCAGGTACATGGACTACCCATACAAGGAAGATGGAATACTTTTGTTATACATGTACACTTCAATCATGGAATGATTGCGAGTCAGCAGAGGGGGTTGATGAATGCTCTATAAGAAGTCGAACCCCACTTGACACTTATCAGCTCTCGATGGCTCTACAAATCATGGAGATGCAATCATCCATTGACTTTGATAATTTATCGGACCTACTAGAACCAAGTAATATATCTTATTCACAAGTTTTATTATGTTGCTCAGTAAATAAATCTAACAAGATGAACATATCAATGCAGGGCATGTTTATGCGGTGATTACAGATGAAGACAATGAAGAGGGTAAAAATTATTACTTGTGCTATTCTATCGAGGCAAAAAAGAAATTGGAGTCCCCAGTTATAGATGAAGAAAACATAGAATATCCTATAGGTTCGGTGGTTGTTACTGGAACATGGCTTCAAAGGTATCCAGTTAAGAATGTTGCAGTTTGGTTGTTTGAGGACTTCGACACACATCGGAAAATTCTTCACTATTCGAACCTTGTTGTCGCCACCAATGTTCATTTGATCAAATATAAGGGTAGACCTACGAACAAGAACTTGTGGAATTTGTGTGAGTCTGACCACAAGGTAATAATCGACACAATAAAGAGTAGAGGAGACCTAGATGGTTCCTTGGATTGATTTGTAAGTATGCACATTGAAATTGTAAAGCCATGTTATTGATCACTCTTTTGGACCAACACCTTGCAATAAGGATTTTTCACTATTACTGTTTGATGTCATATGCATTTACGACTGCCATTGATCCTTTCCTAATTGTGACTGTATGTAATACTGAAGTTTGTCAAAGTATATAAGAAAAGAACAACATCGGTTGGCAGTGCAAGTGTTCAATGGTATGAGAAACATCGATTGTTGGTGCATTTTCTAGTTGTCAATCTTCTCTTTCTTTTCCATCTCCTAGATTTATCGGATTCTTATATGCTACACATTTTATGTTAAGCCTCTCAGTGATATATTTGAAATTTATACGTAGGGTCATGGAGAGATGATAAAGTAGTGAAGGGGTATATCACCATTGTAGGACCTTCAATCGACCTCCTTATCTAGCATGCATGAAGGTGATAGTAGGTCTCGTAAGTTGTATGACTGACATTATTTAGTTATTGCTCTTTTAATAATTTTTATGTGAGTCTATGTCTAAGATTGAGAGGATTTTGCAGGTTTTTTGTGGACCAAATTCCTATGATACTACACAACCAAAGAGAGGCTACTACACATGTGTTTCATAGGAGCAGGGGATGTACATGTTTTGAAACATTTTGGAATGCAAATAGTTGGGCCAGTTGAGGTGGAATGGAAAAACCGAACTGGGTAGCAAATCCTTTTGTTTCTTCTGAAGTACAATATTTTTCATGATCTATGCTAGAAATGGGAGGAATATTTCCCTGCATGTATTGCTACAAGTATTGACAAATAGGAAGATTTTCAAGATGTTCTTCCATCACTATTGTAATATTTTTCATTGAATTAGTGTATTTTTTGATATACTAAAAGTATGAGAAATTAATACATGCAAATGTGTATATTCCTTAATATATGCCTCAATTAAATGTGTATATTACATTTAAAATTAGTTGTAATGCTTCATGGTTTACATTTAAAGTTGTCTTCAAGGAAAAACATGTGGATTTAATAGTAAGAATGAAATAATGTTTTATATAATTGTAGAAAGGCATATTAGTAAGGTATTTTGAACATTATGCAATGAGGAAGTTGCAAAATATGTTAAAATATGATACAATGTAATAAATGGTCAGTCCATGTCAGGATGGGTGAAAGCAAGCTTTTTATTGTTTTTGAGTTTAAGGTCTTAGGAGGAGTTGAATAAGTGATGTAGAACTAGGGTGGAGATAAAATTAAAATTCCAAATACAAGATGATCAACCCAAAATCCAAAGCAAATTCAAAAGAACTTCACAAATCCACTTGTTAGGTACACTCTTTCTACAAGTAATGCTAAACAACTTCAAGAGAATTTTCACCCAACTTTCCCAAAAGACTTTCCAATTAAATTATGGATTTAGACACCCATTAAGGACTTACACAATAAACTTCAAGATCAAGTATAACTCCTTTGGACTAGTTTACACTTCCAATACACTCACCATGGGAAAATCAAGGAAAAAAGGTCAATTTAACAAAGGAAGTACCCTTAAAAATTATCCAATAACATTGGAACCTTGAAGAAGCAAATTAAATGGACCAAAATCATAGAATCCAGCACTAGTTTGCACCTATACGGTCAGAAACACTCCCAACTCAAAAAAACCTCCTTTTCTAATGCAAAAACAAGCGTTTTGTCAAAATCTTCATTCCCAGGCTTCAATAAACAAATAAATGGTCCAAAAAAATTTCATAGGGTCTTCCTTGAAATTTTAAATGCTTACAAACTCAACTTCATCAACATTTCATTGAAAAGAATTTCAAAACCGTCACTTTTCAAGGGAAAATTTGCATTTCCAGCCCTATGGCATCACACAATCACCACAAGAACGATTTATTCTGATATAAAATGCATTGATAAATATATAATAATATATATTTCACCAATCCACATAGTTATAGGAGAAAAAAGTGGGTGGATTGGTCAAAAACTCATTATTTTGCTTTCAAACACTTCACAAAGGAAAAAACAGGGTATACACTGTATTTTTTGAATTTCTCTTAGAAAAAAGAATAGAACTCCAAACCAAGCGAAGATCAAAGAAAACTCATAAAAAATCAACCTCTAAAGATTTCAAAGCATGATTGGGTCTATACAGTCCTTACAACAACAAATAATTTTGAAAAATAGTGAAAAACCTCAGAAAATGAACCAAAAAAATGTGGTATTCTTATTCTGTGAGTTTATTACACCTTCAACAACATTGATTCAAGCATGAGAAGGCCTCTTATAAAATTTACAAGCCATAACCACCTTAAAACTAACCAACTTGCAACTAATTACCCTTTAAATGACTCTAATTTTGCAAATCAACACAAATTTGACAACATTTGCAGCATTTTGCATTTTTGCAATTATTGAACTTTTAAGACCTTAAATAGCTTTAGACACCTGAAATATGGTAATTTAGACCTTATTTTAATCCTTATCAAGACTTCTAGACTAAAAAACAACAAAATACCTTCATTTACCCAATCTGACATCTTTGACAATGTGGTCTCATCGAATGCCTCAAAGAAATGTGGTCCCATGGAATGCCCTGGCAAGCTAAAGCAATTGGCAGCTGCTCCTAGTTATTAGTTATGCAATGTGAAGTAATTGCATAAATGATTAGGTTGAATTTGTAGAAAGCTATATTGTAATTGAAATTTTGTCATCTATCAGCATCTAGTTATTCGTTATGCAATGTGAAGTGATGCTTTGAGTTTGAAAGATGTGCAATGCATGAATATAAACTACAAAAATCTATTTTCTATATTTCATTAGTTAAAATCTTCATTTTATTTTCTCTCTATATCTCTATGCTATGGAAATGCCTTTCAATTTAAAAAAAGATAGTTTTTATCTCTTGTTATACAATTTTTTACATTTTTTTTAAATCCGATTTTTTCTCGATTTTTTCACTATTTTTCCCAATTTTTTCAAAAAATCTTATACTTTTGGTTTGCAGATTTATTCCCCAAAAGATTTTTGTTGCTATGACCAAAACAATAAATACCAATTGAGATTGTACATAGAGCTTGAACATTGGTCTACCATCACACAAATAGAAAACTAAAAGGAGCAGATATACAATGTTAAAGAAGAGTGAAAGCACAACTAAATTTATCATTTCAAAGCAATTTTTTTGATGCATTTTTTCAAATAGTTCACTACCTTGTCTATGCTATTGCTTACTATTATGCTTTTGATGTATTTTTTCGAAGCATCTATAGCTTGTTCAAAATCACTCGTTTTAGGCTTTTAGCCATAGCAATAAGGCAATGAACTATTTGAGAAGATGCTTTGGTAGACATGTATGAAAAATGTGGTAACATAGACAAGGCATGGAACTATTTGAAAAAATATCTAAAAGAAATTTGGTCTCATAGAATGCCATGATAAGAAAATGCAATTGGCAGCTGCTCCTAGTTATTAGTTATGCAATGTGAAGAAATTGCATAACTGCTTAGGTTGACTTTGTACAAACAACATTGTAATTAAAATTTCGGCATCTATCAGCATCTACTTGTTAGTTATGCAAAGTGAAGTAATGTTTTGACTTTGAAAGATGTGCAAAGCAATGTAATCAATGACATGAATATAAAGTAGAAAAATCCATTTTTTCCAATTCATTAGTTAAAATATTTATTTTATTTGCTCTCTATATCTCTATATGCTATGGAAATACCTTGAAATTGTATTTAAAAGTATTAATAGGTCAGTTAGGTGGTATTTTCAAAATCAAGTTGTGAATGAATGGTAATTAAGAGCAAAATTGGCAAATTGCCATCTTAGAAATCTAACAAAGGGTGGTTATGGTGGTTGATCAACTCAAGGGGTAGTTGGAAGGTGGTATCAAGATATATTTCTATAATTCCTCGAGTTGAGGGTTGATTTTGTTGAGTTTCTAATAAGAAAATATACTTTTGAAAACACTGATCACTAGTTTTCTTTGTTTTCCTGAATTTTCTTTGCCTTGCACAGGCCCGTACAAGTCTATCATGACTTGAATCTTTGGATACTTGATTGCATATGTGTTTAATATATTTGCATCTATTTTGAAGGTTTAAATCCACCGCTGGGGTGTGTGGGATCAACAAACTTGGTTATTGCTCTGTTTTCTATGTTAGGGGTTTTGAGGGCAACACCATGACACATTAGCCAATCCACCTTCTATTCTGACCTTGTGGCTCAGTGGATTGTCCTGTACCATATCTAATTTGGTGTATGAATACTTTGGAGGCCAAGAGAATCAATAAAATCAGTTGGGTGTGAAGTTCTAATGATGTTCAGGGGTGTTTCCACCATGAAAGTAAGGAACTCAAGTAGTGAATTTGAGAAATACTGAAAGGAATGGGATTGTGAGTGTATTTTAAGTTAGGGCAGAGGTATTGTGGGTGTTTGGACCTTTGGAAGTATTGGGGGAGGTATGGAGTTATGAGTTTCTTTAAAACCCTTATTTTTGTGAAGGTTTAGGAGGGTTTGTGAGTAGAGGAATAGAAAAAGTTCTTGGGGCTCTTAAAATGGGAGAATCCTAAGTTTGGTGAACATCTCTAAGACTATTTCAAGTTACCATGGTTTGGAGGTGAGTTTGTGAGGGGGTTCCTTTGGAAATTAGGCCTAATTATGAAGCCTAGAGCGAGGGAGGTGTATTGAAAGTTCATGTTGGTCCAAAAGAGTTACTATTGGTTTTGGCATATGTTGTGTAACCCTAAAAAGAGTATCTTAATCCACCTTTAAATGGTCGGGTGTTTTGGAAAGGTTGGGAGTAACTAGGCTTGGACCAAGTTTTGAGTGCTACAAGGGTGGATTGTTGGGTAAGGTGCTGAATGCATAGTTTGGTTTGATGGGGCTTTGAGGTTGTGTAGATTTCTCAAAATAGGTTGTATTAATCTTGGTAGGAGCTCCTTGAAGGCAAGTTGTCAGACTGATTGGGTTTGAGCCTCTTTGCCTCTGCATTAGTGAGGCACAAGTAATTGAAGGATTCCAAAGCATACAAACCACCACAAATGGAGCTTATTTATACAATACACTTTAGATGGGGATTATTGAGAATTTGATAGTAATTAAGTAAGCATTAGATGTAAAAACAATCCATGCCTACAAAATTCAAGCATACAACTTACACAATATGAATGATAACATCCTTCAAGAATGGCAGTAGCAAAATAAGAGTTTATTTAATCAAAAATACGAAAGGCTATAAAATGATATATATTGATAAAATTATTTAAATATATCTAAAAAAACCATATAGGCCTAGTACAAAGGAGCCATATGGACATTAAATATTACGTATATATATCAATAGTATAAAACATATGTTCCAAAATGTCACATAGGCATACAACAAACAACACTAAAACATAGTCATTTCCCTCTAGGGGAAGGAAATAGATCCCGTGCTACCTTCAAAATTCTATTGGATGGAGTGAATTTTGCTTCTCTTATCTTTTGAACATGCTCGCTACTCCTCCTCTCTTCACTCTGGACCTTCAACTGATACAATTAAAAGTAAAGATGTTAAAACATATAAATTGAATTATGGAATGGCATATAACAAAATATATAATCACTTACCACATACATATAGTCATCATGCACATTTACAACATCACCACATCCATGATCTAGAGTGAAAACAACCTGTAGCAACCATGAAGATAGAAATTAAACTACATAAAATTATCGCAATTTTTTTCTATAATAGACCATAAAAGAGCAAATATAATGTCAAATCGACTAATCTATTCCATACCTCTCTCAATGGATAAGAACTGGCTATTGCTGCAACAACTCCATGGTCCATCGTGTCACCAACATCACCAAGGCTATCTCTTATCAACATCTACAAATGAAACAATATCTCAGGTATCATGTTGATATAGGAGAACATAATGTGACACGATCAAGGAATACTTGAATGCAATGTTTGTGTTTCTCATCAATTTTTTAGATTTATATATACGCAAAATTATGAAAAAATAGCTAACATATATTTACAACACCATTAATGAATAAAGGCTACCTGAGTGTACGTTGTTTGAGGATATGAATCATGAGGTGTGGAGGAAGAAGGTGCACCAAGAAATTGTTTGAAATCCGAAGCATGTTATGAGACAAACATTCAAATATCAAATTCAACTATTCAAATGCAATAATAATATCTTTAATACTAGTTGCATACTTGTGGACTCATCATCGAGAAAGTATAAGGGTCTATAGGAATAGAGCATCCCTCATGAAAAGTACGACCCTGAAATTTCATCATGTCAAAATTCTACTAAATTTAGTTATTCTTAAATTTCAAAATATATTTTAATAAAAAAAATTAAAATAACTTGCTAAATTTTACCTGAGTGTCAATATTGAATGTGTCATTCAGAATATCCTTTGTGAAAGTCTTCACCTCTGCAACTGATGTAGGCTGTGTAGCTACATCATGAGCACCCTGATAATCATACGTGCAAACATCACCACAAGCGCCACATTGGTGGGGTGGAGCTCGGAGCCTACACATCTCCTCCACACCAGGCTCTACTAGAGGACTCACACACTATAAAATGGTCTGGGTGAGTGAGCCAATCGACTTCATCGTGTCCACCTCTACACTATCCTTAACAATGGAAAGAACAATGGCATGCTCCACCATGGGTTTGCCTAAGGCTCTCAGTGCCAACTGTGGATTACGTCGTGCAATAGGTCTATCATGTGTGGAGACCCCACCTCTACCTTGAAAGTCTAAGATGTCAAAATAGTTTGGCATTTTATTAAGGACAAACTCACAATAGAGTTTCCTCAAAAATTATTGTGGAACCTCATGGTTATTGCATGGAGGTTGGTCAAATACCATCTACCATCACTCCCAAAATTTGATTTTAATTAACTCATGGTGGCACCAATGGATGGGGAACCTCCTATATGCATGGGACAAAGGTTCATTGGTTTCTGGGTCTATAAATAGGGCACACAACTCGGCTTTGCTAATTTTTAGTTTTTTGAGATCTACATATGACAAACCATTAGCATAAAATTGTCTCATCTAATGCATCTTAGTTGACCAAAAATTCATTTTCTCGCTCATTTCTCCTACATGAGTTAAAATTGACTTCAATGATTCAACAATCTGTGTCCTATAAGGGTGGGTTTCGGCATGCTCGGTTAATCTTGCAATTAATTGTTGAATGTCCCTTTTATTGTTTTCAATTTGATTTTGAATATTTTCTTATGTTCCTTGAGGATGCCTATGAATTGATGGAAGGGTTTTGGGTTTTTCTTGTATAGGAGGCTCTTCATGAGGGGGTGATTGTGAATTCTCAATGTTTTGAGGTGGATATTCATTCCCTGAGAATTAGAAAAAAGTTTTATTATAAAAATCTATTTAAATTTGCATTCCAAATCAAATTCTAAATAAATAGAATAAAAATACACACCTCTTTGCAATCTTCAACCTCTTCAACTTGTTGGTGACATCCTCGTGATAAATGGAAAGCTAAGGATGTAAACAATGGAAGAGATTTGGCAAGCACGAGTTGCAGACCTGAAATCCTCTTCCTCAAGCTGCGGGTTGAAGACAAAATGAGGGTTTGAAACTTGATTTTTTCTTTTTATGTCTAAAAAGACATTTGGCGCATGCCAAATTTGGCAAGCACCAAATATATTTTTAGTCATTTGGCGTGCGCCAAATGCCTTATTTCGAGTTTTTTTTGAACGTTTTTTCAATTTGGCACCTAAATTGTGTCACAGATTGGTGCACTTACCCCATGAATGCTTCATATTTATTTCTCATTTCCAAGGGAGGGAGCTCATGTTGGTGAAAGGTAATTTCTACATTAACTATATGCATTCCTTGTATTAAAGCTACTACATCATTTGAATTTGTACTAGGGGAAACTAGAACTTGTAAGGCTATTTGAAGCATTGTGTGGTAACTAGGTGAGGCTTGAATAAGATCCCATAAGGAAATCTTAGTAGGAGTATTCTTAAGTTGTTCAAAAAGACCATAATCCTTTCCACTATTCGATGGTAAATGAGGAGCACTAGGAAGTATAGGGTTAGGTAATGGTAGCAAAACAAGATTAGATTGGGGTCGTCTATTATTCCTTGTGTTAAATGTATGAGCAACAGTATTATAATTCAATTGCTGTGACACATTTTCTTTATGTGCATCAAGGATAAGGATAGGTTTATTTGAAGGTTGAGGTTTGTTTGAGGGAGGATAAAGAATAAGTTGAGGTTGAATGACATTTACTTCTCTTTTTTTTAGTATGTTTGAGCAAGCCTTAGTGGATTCACCCTATTGGATGAAGTCCTCAAGGGCTTCATCTAACATATCAAAGTCATCACTACTAAAAGGCTTGGGTTTATTAATAGGTTGAGGTTGGATGATATTTACTTCTCTTTGTTTAGGTTTGTTTGAACAAGCCTTAGTGGATGAGCCTTGTGAGGTGAAGTCCACAAGGGCTTCATCTAACATATCAATGTCATCACTACTAAAAGTCTTTAAGGTTAAACCAGAAAAGGGTTTAACATGTCTAAATAACCATACATCTATGTTTTCTTAGGTTTAATGTTTTTGGTTTTGTGTTTTGATTTTCTTAATGTAAAATGAAGTGTACAACTAACAACATGAAAGTGAAATGATCTATCTTTATCAAGAAATTGTAAACATGAATTATGAAAATGCATGGAACTGTAAAGTGACAAATTGAAACAAAAAGGTAACTACAACAAACATGATGTATTGGCTAGATACCTCAAACTAGTTGTCAATACTCTATTGTTCAATTTATCACAGCTTTCCAAAATATTCTCTTGCCCCTGACTTGCAGCTACTATGATTATGAGCATGCTTTCTTCTTCTTGTTCCACAAAAGAAGGCAACTCACCAAACCAAAATATAGACTCCTCCTTCTCACCACCAATTTATTTATTTTTATTAGCTTGTTGTGTATACTTAACCTTGCAAACATCCCCACCTTTCCAATTCATTAGTGCTACATCATGTTGGCCATATTTAGGATGAGAACTCTATAGTTCTATATTCTCATTTAACACACTTTTCAATCCAACATAGCTATTCTAAACCATTAAATCTTGGTTCCTCATACCATTCATACATGTAACTTGGTTATGAGGCTAGTTACATGAATAAAACCAATCACACTCTTGTGCCATGTTATTTTTTGTAGGAACAAGCTCTTTTGAAGAGTTCACATTAGGATTATAAGGCTGAAAGGGTCTAGGATTGAAATTTCTCCTTTGGCCTTAGGAATCAACTTGAAAAGGTGGCCTACTTGGTTGCTAAGGCTGATATGGAGCTTGGTAAGGCCTATGATCTTGCCCAAGTTGCTTGTTAAGATTGAAAAATTCATTGCTCATAGTCTTGCTAAAGGATTTCAACATTCCTTTTAGCTCTTGAAACTCTTGGTATGGGTTTGGAACAAAAATTCTTCGACTGCATCTTGATATCCCATTGCAGGAGCAGGCAGGATAACAACTAAAGGGGGTAATAACATAGGGATAGGTGGATTTACTTCAGGAAAAATGGGAATAGAAGGCCTTGGGGCTATTTTACTAGCTTGAATAAGGTAGTTTGCTGCTCTAATAGCAATATCATAAGTGTTAGGAAGTGTAAACCCACCCAAAGATTGAATCATCATAGAAATTTCAATATTTAAGGCCTTTAAAAAGTAAAAAAATGCATGATTAGTAGTAGGCCTTACCGTTGCTAGTATTTGATCCCAAGTCCTTTAAAATCAGAGGTTGAAATCCGTCATATGCTCATGTGGGGCTCTCTTAATGGTAGTCAACTATTCAATCAATGATAGATTGTTTGACTTGTCTTCAAAATATTTATTGAGAGCTTCACCTAACTAATCCCATGAAGTAATTGAACCTACAACCAATCCTCTAAGCTATAGAATTACCTTACCCTTTAGAGATGCAACCAAAAGCCTCATTGCAACATTCTCCTATGTAATATGATGGATTGAAGATATTGTAGCCACATCTTGATTGTTCTCAATAGGGGTGGTCCAATCTTCTCTAGTGAAATATGGCATGTCTCTCAAGGATGCTACCAAAATATCATCATGATGTGCAAGCAGTAATTGGCTGCCAACATTAAATGTAATGAAAGGAAACTGTCTTGCCATTTTGTACAATAGGTCTAAATCATATGGTAGTAAAAACATCACTACCAACCTGATCCATTATTGATTCTTGGGCTGCTGAAACCATCTGATATATACTCAAAGTCATAATGGTGTTTGATGATTTTTCCTTCAAAGGCTGGTAATACTTAAGAAAACACCAGATCCTTCAGTATGTACACTTCTCATAAGCTAGTTACACTAGATCTACATGCACAACCAGAGAATGGAGTCTCCAAGTATAAACTTAAAACTTCTAAAAGGATAGAAACATTGTTGCATATACTAGAACAACAACTTAAAAATTTATAAAAAAAAATTGAAACAAGTTTTAGAGTCCCACCGAGTGTGCCAAAAATTGTTGTCAATCAGGATTGCACCCTAGCTAATATTGACTCAACTATCCTGTTGAAACATGGAAACACTCTCAGGTTGTGGGTAACCTATAGTGAGAATGAATCTCCAGATAGGGCTGGTTCCCTTGGTAGATCACCTAAACTACAAAAATTGATGAGAAAAGGGTTTAGAAAGATAACTTGAAATAAAATCTTAAACCTAATGGTGATGCACCAAAACTTTAACTTATTTCATTAATTTCACTCACAAATAGTTTATGAAAATATTAACCCTCACAATCTCATCTAAGACATACAAATCAATAGTAATTTGCATTGAGGCTAAAAGTTTGAACATAACAAACAACCTAAATCATATGAAATCCTTGCACATAGTTTCACAATAATGATAGATAACAAAGGACCTAATTCTTATGATCACAATGAAACATCAAATTAATACAAAAAAAATGATACAAAATATGAGATAGGAATGATTTGTTGTTTTATTAAAACTGAAGGAGTATGCAAAATGAAAATCTAAGTACAAATATCAAGCTTATAAAGCTTTTTGCAAGTGAACAAGAAAGTAAGAAGCAAATCTGAATTGAGAAAAAACTAAGTTTTTCTCCAACATATACTTGCAAATTGTCCCTCAAAATGAGAGGGAAAAATATGAGTTAACTGATCTCCAAAATAGAAACTCCAATGCCATTTTTGAGCTCCAAAGAAAAGCCTTTGGAATAGTGCCCAAGCTTCCTCAGAACATAGTGGAAAAGATGGAAAGTTTCTATCTCAAGTGGGTTGACCCAAAAAAGACTCAAAATCAAGCCTAAACTAACTGAAAACTAAAATAGAAACTTTAGTTTGTCAGTTTTTTCCTATTTTGCACCAAAACCCTCTAACTCAGAAAAGATAGTTCCCAATTATCCCTGCTTTATTCCACTACATTTAGATAACAATTATTAAACCAATTTATAGGAATATTACTTTTAATAATGTTTTACAACTTTGTAGTTCCATTTTACAAAATAGAAGGGATAAAAGACTCGAGTCTTGACTTCACCTTACTTGGCTTTGATTTTTTATTTTTACAATAATACAAGCCAAATATTGATTTCGTTAAAAATTTGCCAAGTATACAATATTAGCATTTTATTTTACAAAAAATAGAAAAAAAAGGTATATGCTCATAATGATTTTCTTCAAAAATCATAATAATCAAGGCACGTTAAGGTTCTCAAGGCATTTTATTTTCTAAAAAAAATAAAAAAATCATAAAACTCCTAAGGTATCTAGCCTTGATTTTTTTCTCCAAAGTCATAAAATAAACCTAAGGCACAAATCCTAGCTACAACATAGATGCAAATGAAATCAAAATATTATGAAGGTATTAGTGGAGGTATGCATTTTTTAAATCAATGTGAAAATAATTCCTAAGTCGAATTAGCAAAATGAGGAAACCCTAAAACAAGACCACTAAACTCCATCTTTTCCTCATTCATTTTGCACTATCAATTCTGGAGGACTTGAATCTACTTGGCCACCACCATTAGGGTTTGATGTTTTCAAGCTTTCTCAAGCTTTCATGTTTCTTTCTAGGAACTTTCATCCACAACCATGCATTGGGTAAGATCTTCTTTGTATAGAAACAAAAAAATCTTGTATTTCTCTATATTTTTCTTGGAGTTTCATGGCTTCTACCCACGACCATTGATATATACACATCGACAAAAAAAAAATCTTAGTAAGTTCTCCATCACTTGAGCCTTTACATTCTCTTTATTTTTCTATTGATGAGATTCTCGATTTGAGCTCAAGAAGACCAAACAATGAATGGCCAACACAACGGGTAAAGGGTTTTGAGCCTTTAACCCTTGCACTTTAGGCTATGTGGGTCCAGGGAAGGTATTTCCATTTGAGTTCACAAGAATTTAATTATAATGGTGAATGATTCTACACAGATAGGTTCCCTTATCATGTAAATAAATGTCATTTAGTAAAAGTATGGCCGACATTTACATAAATAATCATTCATTTGCTAGGAACAACATTTTGTTTCGAGCTTACACCTCAGAATTGATGAAATTTGATTTAATGTTGCCATCATTATGAATCCATGACTAGGTATTTTGGGTGCTTCATCAGATTACAAGAATTTAAAGAGGATAGACCAATGCCTCATCAATTGGGAACAAATTAAAGTGCATAACAGTTAGTAATGCATAAATCAAAAAACCATGGAATTAGTGGCTTATTCTTATAATTCCTTAAACTATGAAAACTCTAAGTTCCTAAAACACAACTTCTTATCAAAATATTGAGCAATTTCTTACAAACCTACAATTCCCTTCAAGTATTTTTATTTAACCCCTTAGACCAAAACAAGAACAAAATCATACATTCAGGTAACCATTGAAAGACAAATGAAAATACACTTGGTTTTCTATTTATAATATTGTAATAATCACTTACAGGAGAGCATATGCTTCATTTTTACAGATTTGTTTCAATATAAACAATCCATGCAAAACCATTTGAGATCATCATATAGAAAACTTAGACCCAAGACAATACCCTAGTACGTCTTATATACATTCTGTATTGCTTTAATGTTTTGCATTTTACCTAAGCCATTTCTAAACCCAAAATTGACGACCCTTGTAATGAGCCTTGGAATCCCTTTTATAGGTCAAGGGAGCAACAAGCAAAGGGTTCATTACAGTTACATTTCTTGATAATTTTGAGTTCATTTCACCTCACGGGGTTTCATTCCTGAACTGTTATATTTTAATTTACACATCACGAGAAAGAAAAAGGAAAAAGGCAAAAAGAAGCACCAAAAAATTAGTCGGAGGTGCCATGCAAGCTTTCCAAAAGGAATCACCATCGTAATCCACACATCACCACAAATGGGAGAAGTCACCATCAATACCAACAACCAAAACCTTTGAACCAACCACGCCAGAAATACACATCACCACACCAACAACCAAGTACCACCAGGAAAGACACACGAGTGTCATCCAACCTTGTCAGTCGTTGAATGAACACCCTCACCAGGCGTCTTCACAAAGAGTGGAGTTGTGACCACCACCTCATCATTTGAGTCGATATACGACACTAGAGTAATAGGGCAATGGCTAACACCAAGGCCACCTCCTTCAGCCTCCTCCAAAGAGCTATCACTAATTATGACCAGGGAGCTAGGTTTCTTTGAGCAAACCCTAGGGTCTGCATCCTTTCTCTTTAATTCATTCACAAACACCTCAAACCCTTTTCCTTTAAACTTGACCAATTATTTTGAACAGGTCCTTGCTCAGAGATTGTAGGCACTTCTGATAAAAATTTCCCCAGCCCTCTTGTGAGCACTCCTCTTAGCCTTGAAGATAGTTGGTGCCTCTGCCAGTGTAAGTTTCACTTCATGCTCATAAACCAATGGATCCTAAAAGCTCAAACTTCGTGACCTACGCACTACATCAACACTAGATACAAAAAAGGTCACCAAAACATACGAGCTACATCAACACTAGATACATAAAAGGTCACCAAAACATAGGAGAAACAAAACATGCATTACTATGCCAACACACCACCTTGGCAAGAGTTTACCAAGCAGGAAAACTTACTGGCCCAACACCTATGAGAATTAGCTAGTGGCATTGATAGAAGAAGATGAGTAAACAATCTACAGGATAATCTTCATTAAATAGATGAACTCAAGGCATGCTTCAATTAATGGTCATCTTGGTTTGCTCATGTGACTGAAAAAATCAATCGCTTGCATGTCGCATCTCAGTCATTGATCGTCGTGGATTAAAACTCAATCAACGAGGATCATTAAGGATCACCACTTGCTTTATTAGCCGTACTTAGAAATAGTGAAGAGGCGCTTTAAAACTACCATGTTTTTGACAACATCCTAACTTCATCATATTGGACATGTGCACCGTCGATCCAGGCAAGGGTATGTGAAGGATCATGATGGGCCAAAAAGTGGCGATATGTAAGTGATATGATGGCCCATTTGGCTGACGAATTTTTTTAACCCAAAATTGATGAAACGAAAAGTGTTTTTATAGGAGATTCTCAGCTTTCCACCAATATCAATTATTCTTTACTTTGAATTTAATAAATAATTATTATTCATTTTTTATTTGAATTATGACTAAAGTCTTGATTGATAGGCTGATTGAAAAACATCTATAGCTTTCAAACAATATCACATTTTTTGAATCCAAAACAGGTGTCACATTCTATGCTTCATATACTATAGGATTAAAAAAGAAAAATAATGAATTTCATGAAGTTTTGACCAAGTTAAGGTGGTCAGACATACGAGTTTTTATAGTTTATAAAAATTGTAATAAAAAATCATAAGTAATTATTTACTTGTAAAAAAATTACAAAAAAATATGCATCACATCGGGACATGAGTCCTCTACTTATATCTAAAATATTATAAAAAAATATTATCGTTTTATTGTGGTTAGGGTGGTAAGACAAATACCTACTTATTTTTTCCCTGAAATTTAAGTACTACTACGTTGAAATTTTAAATTTTCACCAAATAGATTTGAAAAAAAAGAAAACCTAGTAGTTTATAAACTAAATTCAATTTTCTATAGATTTTATTCTTACATATTTTGAAATAATATAGATAACTTATTCAAATTTTTATGTAAAGTTGCCTAAATCTGATTCTTTGAATTTTCATCGCCACTTAAGGGCCTATTTTTTCCATGATGATCCTGCACATACCCACAATTGTGGGTAAAACTTAGCTACAAACCGAAATAGATCATTCATCACTAGCTCATCCTTCCCACAAGAGTCTCATCAAGCGATAGCGCCAAGGCTAGTGATGAGAAATCAATCGTCGATCTTAGTCGTAGAAGGATTTGAGCCATTACAACTACCCACATCACCCATCACGCATTGACATCTACCCGAACCATCCTAACCTATGATAGAACAAGCCCACATGATGGGGAGGAACTCAACCCATCGACGGTCACAGGTTCCATCCGAAACCGCAAAGGATAACATGCGATAGTTAGGGAGTCAACGATGCATTTCCACATAAATCCTCAAGTGCCACAATGCATCGTTCATTGTGCGTTGTCCTTCCATAGAGCAACACCAACTAGTGAAGCATTACACCTGAGTGATGGAACACGACCTAGGCATTGGCGGTCGTGGGTTCCACTTCAAACTGCATAAGATAATTGGTGATAGTTAGAGATAAAGCGATGGGTCAAAATTTTGACCGCATCACTCATCATAGGGTACCTTCCCATGGAGACAAATGAACATGCAAGGGAATATAGGTAGCCGATTAGAGGGAAAAGAAAGGGCATCGCTCATTGTGGGCTACATAAGGAAATTTCAAAACCAACAAGCGATGGGTGATGCACAACTCAAAACCTAACTAAAGAAGAACTTAGAGCACGTGCACCAAAGGTTATTTTAAGAGGGACCACCTAGTCATGGTGGAAAGAAAATGAAGGGGCCGATGAAACCATGGGATTGAAGGCTATGAAGGATTAGGAAAATATTGGGAAATAGACACAACTGGTCAACTCAAAAATAGAAGCCCAGAGACCAAACAAGGGTTCAAACATGAATAACTTGTAAAACCTCAACCCTAGGGCAATGACTATTAGGGTTTAGTCACAAAAAATAGTGAAACAAGGAAAATTTCAGGGGTTCCACTAGTGGCTCCAACTAGGGATGTATGCCTCCTGTAGGCATAGCAAGATCTCATAATCTCAGGTAGAAGCAGACCAGTTAGCCAAATAAGTTAGGTCCTCATAACTGATTTTGTGCATGCCTTTTCTTTCTCTTGTTCTGGCATGGTTTGGTGGCCTTGGGCCACCAAATAAAAAAGTACATTCAATTCTTACCTCTATCAAAAACCTTGTCCTACTTTTATTTTAATGGGCACACCCATGAATCAAGCATTCTAGAATAGTCCACATCATTCCAATTGGAATCCCCAAATCCCATTCTATACACTGCTTTCATATTTGTTAGCCTAAAAAACCCAAATCTGATTTGATTGAGATGGAAAAGTAAAACATTCATATTTTACTTGGTTGTGAATTCAAACGTCACACTAGAAACATTCACATGTTCCTTGTTGTACATTAGACTCAACCTCTGTGAAGTCAAATAGAAATGATCCATATTCAATAACATCTTCTTTATAGTCGAGGTGAGTGTTGTCATTATTTGGTGGGAATAAATGTGATAAGATCCAAAAGCTGAGGGGAGTCTACAAAAAATTCAAGTACACAATCATATTGGCCAACAACATATGCTATAATAGGTGCATACATACCAAATCCTACCTTATTACACTAGAAATTTACCGAGTCATCTTGGATGTCCTCACCAACAAAGTTATTGCATGCAATATTATCATCACAAGAAATGGACTCCCAACTTGATTCCACTCATGACCAGTAGATCAATACCAATATTTTCATCACTACATCCCTCTAATGATTGGGAGACTAATTAATCCAAGTCAATAGTTGTGAGGAAAGAATCAAAATCATTAATACTATTCTGGCTCTTACTTTTGTCATCTCATTTATGTTATTTCTAATATCTTTGAAAGGCACATCTACCAAGAAATCATCATAATTTGCAACAATTAATGGGTTACTTCTACACCAATAAGGATTATCTCCTATTATATCATCTATTGGTGAAGTTTCATCATACAGGGGGTTGTTCCATATTCTCATTGTACTTACATTCACCCTTGTTTCTTAGGTATGTAGATCAAAACCTTTCATGCTTTGAAAATCCTCATAGTCCTCAGAAGAACAAAAAGAAATCCTCTTGAAATTGTTTTCATCACTCATACTCAAAATTATGGATCCACATTTTGAAAACTCATCACATGAGGAAAATTGTTTATCCTCAATCAATCAAATCCCATAAATATCACCAAAACATCTCCTAATCGAGGCCATATAATCGATCTCCAATTCATAAGATGATCTATACCCAACAAAGCACTGTTCTAAATCGAATTCATCACCAGATGAAACACTGGTTTGTGTATCATGGTCCCTAGTCAAACCAAAACATGACTCCTACTATTCCAGTCCATTTTACATAACATCCCAAGGGAAGAAACCATGCATCACTTTATCATCTTCATGTTGTGTCCCAACAACCATGTCACTTATAAAACAAACAACATCATCAACCAATTGTTCATGCTCTGACACATCATCTTGACCCAATTATAAAGACTCCTGATCCTCTTGATATTGCGCCTCATTAGTGACACTCCGAGGTGACACCTATCTAGTATATTCATCTTGGGCTCCCTCAATGACCCTTTTCCAATCAATGACTTGGCTCAAAGCATGAGGCTTCAACTCTTCTGGTAAAACACTCAATCTAGATTGATACAATTCACAAAATAAATCGATGCATATTGGGGTACTCAGCCTAGCATTTTCATGTATACTAAGCAAGGCATCAATGAATCTAGAGAAAATATGGTCAAGGGACTCCCCATCATCCCTTTACAGGACACACAACCTCTTAATTGCAGTTACTTGGTCAGCTTGGTTACACATAGGTACACATTCCCCTTCTGTTGCTTCATAATCCTCTTATGAGGTTATTAATGGGTTTGGAACAACAAGGATCTCCTTCCCCTGCGTTAATTATTTGTTGGTTGATCTATTAACCATAGTATCATGGGGAATTCTTGGATACTCATCACAAATATTAAAGCATCCCTTCATCATTGAGTATTTCAAATTATTTTCAATGTCTATGGCAATGTGATATGCTTGTTGTAATGTTGTGGGTTCTTTATCTCTCAACAAGTAACTCATCTTTTTATCAAATTATCCAAAATACACAACCAAAAAATCAACATAATTTGGTCTCATATGTGCTAGGATCTCCATTATTACCTTTGAAAACTTGAGATTAAAAGAGGGAACCAACTCATTCTCATCTTTTTCCATGTCCATAAATTTTTGCCTAACCAAGACTTGATCAATCCTTTCTCCAAACTATTCCATGGATACCAGTTTGAACTTTCTCCATGAGTGTACTAAGGATGTAGGCAAACAAGAGAGCCATTATCTAGCATCTCATTTTAGGGATTGAACAAACACTTTCATAAATACATCTTTGAAGATTATCTCATAATCTCCCATCACATCGACAAAATCCTGTAGATGTTGACTTGTTCATTAAGTATGTTCACCCTTAAATCTTGGTATCTTATCCCTGATCTTGCATGGTATAGCATTTGGGTAGCCAAAAACGCCATTGAAATCCAAGGCATTGTACCTTTCACTATTAAAACCTCCCTAATGTGATAGGGAGGCCCATTGCTTAAATTTCTGTTAGAAAACATGGTTTGACAAGACATCTTGTTGTATATTTGCAAGCTTTTTCAAATATTTCACAACAGATATTCAATTTCCTTTTACAAAATAAAATCTCAAGCTTATTTCATCATAAGTTCTATGTATTATTTGCTTAAGATCAGGATTTACATGTCCCTTCTACAATAACATAATTCCATAGTATTCATCTAGAAACATGCAAAGTTCAACTACTCTTCCCTTAACTGGTGCTATTTCACTTAATGGGGAATCATTTACACCTTAAAACAAAAGAATTATGATAGCTTGTTTACAAAATAACGTTAAAATACCTGGCCTTCTTGCAACATTCACCTAGCTTTGTCTTTGAGCACATGGATTTGGAGCTTCAGTACATCCTTTGTTAGGTTCTTTAGTCAAAGTCGCCACCTCCAATTGGGAGGAAATAAACTTCAAATGA
>CM021103.1:33418131-33493711 GCA_007115665.2 Sequoiadendron giganteum | reverse complement strand
TGATAGTTGGAGAGTCAACGATGCATTTCCACATAAATACTCAAGAACCACAATACATCATTCATCGTGCATCACACATTTTCCCACCCATAGACCGATGCTAACCAGTGAAGCGTTACACCTCGGTGATGGAACATGGCCTAGGAATTGGCAATCATGGATTCTGCTTCAAACTACAAAAGACAACCAATGATAGTTAGAGATGTAGTGGCAGGTCAAAATTTTGACTACATCGCTCATTGGATGTTACCTTCCCATGGAGACAAATGAACATGTGAGGGACTGTAGATGGCCGATCAAAAGGAAAAGAAAGGGAATTGCTCATCACGGGCTACACAAGGAAATTTGAAAACCAACAAGCGATGGGCGATGCACAACTCAAAACTTGACTTAAGAAGCACTTAGAGAATGTACACCGAAGGTTATTTTGAGAGTTACCACCTAGTCATGGTTGGAAGAAAATGAAGGGGCTGGTGAAACCACGAGATTGAAGGCCATGAAGGATTAGGAAAAGATCAGGAAATGGATACAACTAGTCAACTCAAAAATAGAAGCCCAGAGACCAAACAAGGGTGCTAACATGAATAACTATTAAAACCTCAACCCTAGGGAAATGACTATCAGGGTTTAGTTAGAAAAAATTAGTGGAACTAAGAAATTTTTAGGGGTTCTACCAAGAGTAAGCCTTTAAAATGGTGTTGATAAGACTTTAGAATTGGAAGTGCCGGTTATGAAACTCGCTTTAGCTTCGACAATGTTTTCAAAACTTTGTAAAACCAACTTTTTCTAGAAAAAAATTACTTTTCAAAGGGTTCTTCGGGAGAATAGTAAGTTAGATTTTTTTGTAGTATCTGAAAGGTATTAACAATCTCATTAAGAATGACAAAATAAAATAACTTTAGGATTGGATGACTTGACATTGATTAATTTGGTAAAAAATGAATTGTGAGAATATGGTTGGGAACCGATGAGGTTAGGAAACTTAACCAGTGACCAGTAGGAGAGTAATAATTCATCAAATAAATGAAGCTAAGGCTAGTGACCAAAAATCTAAAAAATTCAATACTAAGGCCGAGAAGTAAACTTAAAAACATAATAGATAAAGAATTAGGTAACAATTTGATTTGAATTAAAGATCCATTGGGTTAATGAGTCAAGAAATGAGAAAGAGAGATGAGGATAGAAAGACCAAGACACACCAAAAATTGAAAATACACGAAAAACTTCTAAATTACTAAAATACAATGGCAGGGAATACCTACTTTTAGATTTGGTACAGTTTCAAATCTTTCCCATTATATGGCAAGGGAAAAATTGTGTCATCTACATACACCAACTTGAAATAATTATTCCCATGAACTTGATGAATTTGGAAAGGTTCCTTCCATAGAGAATCAAACTTACCATGGAAACCTTTAGGTTCTCTCCTTTTGTCCCAAAGTATAACCATATAAGGTCTTTAATTAAATTCTTGGTTTTGATTTGCTTGTCAAATATTTTCTTAACCTCAGCTTGATGCAAAGTAATTCTATCCATTATATATCCTCTCTTCATTCTTCTAGTTCACTCAAGTACATGATCCTCTTCTCTAAAGAGTTATGGAATTGTTGATCTTATAGGGTAGTTTGTAGCTTTGTAGTGGCCAAATCCAAGGGCAAAGGGAGAGTAGTACTGATCCATAAACCAATTCAAAAGGGGACATTCCAATGCCTCTTTTTGGTGTAGTACAATCTGCCCACAAAGCCTCAAATGCTTCTTGTACCAATTTCGTTGATTTTTATCTACCAACTTCTTCATAATCAATACTTAATTATTATTTCTAGATTCATCCTAACTATTTCCTTGAGGGTAATAATTAGATGAATGTGAAAGAGATATGCCATTTTCATAACAAAATATAATGAATTCTCAAGAAGAGAAGTTGGTTACACTGTTAGTCACTAACTTCTTAGGAACTCCAAAGAAAACCAAAATGTTTTCTTTGATGGAATCACATACTAATTTTGAGGTGGCACATTTTACAAGTATGAACTCAACTGATTTAGATAAATAAGGACTCAAAAAAACTTCCCTAACACTCTCAAATAGGACTTCCATTCTAGGGCTGCAATCATTTACTTCTTCTCATACTAGACAATGATTTCCCCAGTCCAAAAGGTGGGGCAAAATACTAAAAGGCACTCAATGTTTTAAGACAACATGGAATGAGGGTAAAGTGATTTTTTTGGACCAGCATAAACATATTTTTAAGGTTTCCAAGTGTGCACATCTCCAAACACATGTTTGACACCAATAAACTGATAAATTAGGCTTATTGACACTAGGTATATGCAAGGGAATGACACCAAACAAAGGAAAAAAATTGTATTGTGTATTATTAGGAATTTACATACTTCTAAAAACATGTCATAATGACTCCTAAACATTTCCTTAATAATCAATGTATAGATTAATTAAAACAACAATGAACCTAGGGTCTTTTTGGGACCGTTTCACTAAAAAATCAGAAATTTCTGGTGAAGAGATATCCTTCACACATGCACCTTATGATCTGAAAATTTGTGATATTATTATAGAAATAAATACAGACTTTAGTTCCAAATTTCAGCCTTTTCCAATAGATAAAACAAAAGTTATGACATTTTCTATGTGACTACAAACCCTAGGCAGGGTTTCAGGCAGTTTTTGCAAAAAATGCTTGTACTTATTCAAACGTGGATGAAAATATACCAAAAAAATTTCATTTGGAAATTTATTCAATCCTATATAATCTAAAATAAACATTAGGTCATTAAATACAATGTATAATCCATACAAATGAAAAGAACAGTTAGATTTGCAAGAAAAATATAGTTTTTAGATTGCAAAATTGAAATTTCTTCTTTCCAATCTCCTCCCATCCTTCCCAACCTTGGAATTCATGTATAAAACATGTATTTATGTTTTTCCAATCAATTTACAGCTATCATCCACCCAAAACTAACTTCATAATAAAATTTATAACTCTAATGCACTTTTGACAACTTTCACAATGACAACTTTTACATCTTTTTTGCAAATGTTTACAACTTTTGATCAATGGACCTATAACATTCCAAAATGAATAAAAATGATACCAAATGGTCATAATTGAAATTATTACACAAAATACATCAAAACAAAACATAAAACAAAAATTTGACAAAATTTGACGATATGGCCTAAAGGTGCCTCTGCACCATATCCCAAGGAAGAGAAAATTTGTGGTCCACCTCAAAATAGGAATCTTCTTTCTTGTCTTCTAGTTCCTCTGCATGCATACAATGGTTTATGTTTTCTAGATCTCAACAACACACGGTTCAACTAATCCACCTGTGCTTTTTAGTCCAATAGCATGCTTCTTGAGCCAAGCCCAACTTGGTACAATGTAGCCATGTGTTTTTGTTTGTTTTCTTGGTCTAGCTTGAGCTTGGACTGCAATTGAAAATTTATTTTCATTTTCATCCACTTTGTCTTCCTTACCTACACAAGAAACAAAGATATTAAAGAAATCATATTCTTTGTTTTCATACTTCACTTCTTCATCCACCTCATGTTGTTTGTCATACATCATTTTCTCTTCATTATGTTGCAAAACATTTGGCTTCACCTCAACCTTATTCAAGCATTCATTTTTAGTTTGGAATTTCTCATCCATTCTTTTATTCTCCTTGACAGCAACATTCTCATCTCTCAGTTCTTTCCTTGAGAAGCATGCTATCTCCTTATCCTCCATGAATATCTTCTCTCTTTGGACTATCCTTGATTCGTATACAACTTCTTTTGTTGTCTCTTTTTCTTCTTCCTAAACATCACCTACTGCAACATCAACATCATTATCATTTTCATTAGTTTGAGAAAATTCAAAATAAATTTCTTTCATTTCTTGTTCAAATGAGTTCTCAAACAACATGTTTTTAAAATTTATTACTTCAACCATTACCTCATTTGTCTTTGCCTCATACTGTTATACTTTTTTCTTCTCACTTAACAATAAGCTTTCAATTCCTATGCACTCATCCTTCAAGGCCATTAATACATATTTCATCCCATCGTTTCTCAACTCATATGTATTTTTTGTTGTTGTTGTTATACTTTTTTAACCTATTATAATGCCACAACCTTCCAAATGCATAATATCACAGACTATTTCATCCTTATAATTGCTTATATGAAACTCAACTTTGCATTGCTCACTTACAGTTACCTAGTTACTTGTCTGAAGCCAAGTCATTGAATAGGGTGTGGGGTATTGTATTATTTTTAAACCCAATTTATCTACCATATATTCAGAAACAATATTATCCATGCAAATATCTGAGGTCACAACTTGACAACATTTACCTTTAGACTTGTAGGTAGTCCGAAATAAGATTTAATTTTCCATCTTGCTTTCTTTCTTGGCTGCAATTTCTTCTTCTTGTATCATCTTTTCCATTTCTTCCTCCTATATATTTTTTGACACTTTGAACAATATATATAATAATGATGATTCCCCTTGTAGAAGTTGTCAAAACCAATTTCAGAGTTCAAGAACACCTGCATGCAAATGGATACCTATCACAAGGAAGAGAATGGATGAAAAATAAAATGAGGGTTTGAAGCTCTGAAATATTGAGATTATATTATCAGATCAAGAGAATGAAAAATATACAATGGATCAATCCTTAAGAAAGGAGATCATGCAAAACCTAAAAGTAACCCTAATAGGTAAACATTTAATAATTAATATAATTATTAAATGTTACATTATGCTAACTAAAGAGAAATCTTAAGAAGGGAATAAAGGTAACTTAATTAACATAATTAAGTTGAACCCTTTACTCTAACACTCCCCCTTAAGATGAGAAAGAGTGCAGCTACAAACAAGTGCATGAAAGAAAAAGTAACTACAATGCATGAAAGCAGACAAGGGTCCTGGCAACTAGGCCTAATCAGGTATAGGGTTACAACCAAATCTTCATAAAGTGGAGAAATAGAGAAAACCTCATGGGAAAAAACTCTATTCCAAAAAGAGATGCAAAAAGAAAGTAAAAATGGAATGTTTCGAGGGACTCTCTTAAGAAAATATGTAGACATAAAATCAGATACCCCCCCATGAGAGAGAGTGGAGACTCCAAAGCCCCCCCAGAATGAAAGAACCCCTATGCCAATGATCAAATCAATGTGTCTCCTCAGAGGAAGAAACAAATCTAACAGTCGAGGAAGAGGAAATCCCTGGATGTGAGGTGAAAATGGAAGTCCTGGATGATTCTCACTGAAGAACTGAACTGCAACATGAGTGTCTGAATAAAAGAATGGTGAATCAAAAAAATAAGATGATCCTGAAATAGAATCTCCAATGAAGAAGGGATAACAGGTGTGCTGAATCTATCATCTATGAGGAGAGGAATATCCTCTGATATGGCCTCAACAACTACACCTGATGGCTTGATGAGTGGAGAAACAATGCCAATCACAACTGAAGAGGCATCCTGCTGAATAGATGTGATCTGAACAAGAGGAAGAGGTGTAGAAGTCTCAACACTAGTCTCAGGAAAAAATGGAAGAACACATAAGTTCAAGTGACCAAACTTCACCTCAGATAAGATATGCTCTCTTTTAGAAAGAGAGGGAGATGGTAGACCAAAGTGTGTGAATGCATACAATCGGGAAGAATGATCAACTGTCCCTGTTGCAACAATGATGCCAGTCTGAATGTCTCTAATGTGCACTGAATCGAGTGTGAACTCAACTATCTTCCCTATACCACTGTGAGCAATTTGATAGATGGAGAGAAGGTTAGTGGACAGAGATGGAACATGTAGTACATCATTGAATGTACCATCATCAATTTAGATAGAACCTTTCCCACATACACTCATATAAGTGTTATTACCAATCAATATGTGTGGTGAGGATGAAGCCTTGAAAGATGCGAACATGTCTTGAGAAGATGCCATATGGTGTGAAGCACTTGAATCCAATAGCCATCTAGATGAATGTGAACTGGTGGTTGTACATAATGCATGACCCTTATGTGGGGCCAACCCATCTATCTGGAATGGTGGTGAAGAAGAAGACCCGCCTGATGTAGATGAAGAAGAGTGATGAATATGGTTCTTCTGAAGAAGAGTTGTCAAATTTGAAACTTGTTTTGCATATCCATCTATCTTCTTCTCATAACACTTGGACTCATCATGTCCTAGCTTAGTGCAATAAGCACACTTAGTTCTGTCTTTCTTCAATGATTTCCCCTTAGGAGAAGGTGAATTGGAAGTGTTATGTGAACTAGAATCCTTCCAATGCTTTGTGGTCTTTGGTTTATGTTTCTGCTTCTACTTCTATTTCCCCTGAGATGACTGTGCTACAAATGCTTGGTGCAGTGATTCTATGAGAGCATCCAACTATGATATCTTAGCCTGCTCTCATGTCAAACGATCACAAAACACCTCAAAAGAAGGCATGGTAAAATGTGCACCCAAGGAATCCATAGTGGAATGGAAGGTAGATGAGAATATCTAAAACTTCCCACGAAGCTTTGACAAAATCAAGTAAATACACTTTGTATCAGTCTTAACCTTACCACAACCCTGTAGAAGAGATCTCCGTTGTTTGAATTTCATCAAAAAGTCCTCAATGGAGGGAAAAGAATTAGGTACAAGTGAAGTCAACTCTACCTCAATCTGTAGTGCACAAAACTAATTGATGGTACCAAATAAATCATTGAGCTTGGTCCACATTTCAAGAGGACTGTTACATGCATCAAGATGAAACAACAAGCTGTCTGAAACATGTAAGGAAATGAAATGCATAGCCTCATCCATCTTATTTGTATGCTGCATAACCTCAAATGGCCTAGTCAAAACTGGTTGAATCGTATCTAAATAGGACCACAACCCCTTTGATTTGAGAAGATGTGTCATGAATGCCTTCCATGTATGGTAGTTATGCGGTGTGAGAAGTTCAACAGTAGAAGTGTTTTCGACGATGTTTGGAGAGGTTTAATGAATGTTTTGATGTGAAGAGTTTCTGGTTTTCTAAAGTAAATAATAGAAAGCAAGAAAAAAAACTCCCCCCAAAATGCAAGAAACCAAACCCCAGTAGTGATTTTGTAGCAAAAAAATAGGAAAAAGGCAAAAAAGGTTCTAGACTGAATCTTTTGTACCTGATAATTTTTTTGAAAAAAATAGCAAAAGATCTGAATAGAGCGCATTCATAGCTTTCTGATGCCTATTCGTTTTTGAAAAACGAAGCAAAATTGAGAAAGTTATGCACCCCAGAGTACAAAAATCAACATCTATCTTTGACTATATAAAAATGCATGCAAAATGATTTTTTTTGAAAATAATCTTGCACCATCAAAATGGTGCTAGAACCAGATTTTTGGTGATATCTCATTTTTGTAAAATGGAGATCGTATGCAAAAAATACGCCCTATTTTGTGCAAGTTGCTCAAAAGGGTTTTTAAATTTTTTTACATAGCCCTCAAGGGCTAAGACCTTCAGCCCCTGGTCACATGGTCGGCTAGGGGGCTAGCACATAGGAGTTGGAGAGTGGCCCTTGGTTCCCCATATGACCACAACTAGGGTGTAGTGGGCCACCGGGGCTAGGCAATGGCAGCGCTGAGGCGATGCTCGAGCGGACCGTCGATGTTTGGCCGATGGCCGGCTGGCGGTGGACGAGCTGAAAAGTGCTGGGTGGCTTCGCTGGTTGGAGTGATTGGCAGGTGGCCACTTGGTGGCTGCTCGGTGGCTGGTGGGTGGCGGCTTGCAATTACACTGGAGTCACCAAATTGATTTTTTAAAACTTTATAAATTGATTTTTTTGATTTTGATTTTAATTTTTTTCTTGAAGACTGTGCATTGAGGCTGTACGGCTTTGGGGTAAATTTTTTTTTCTTCCTTGATCAACTGTGGCCAAAATCGATGAATGAACAGTTGATTTATGAATTTTTGGATGCTGCAAATCCAACGGCGAGGTCCGTTTGGGCCCAAAGTGAACCCAAAAAATGAAGTATGTCAGATCCACAAAAACATTACCCTGCAAAACTGTGAATGCCTGATCCAATCGTCGTAGCTCCAAATTCTTCAAACAAGAATAGACTATAGTAGGTCCAATCAAGTGAAGGTCATTGAATACAAAGTGCAGTCTATACAAAGGAAAATAACAATCATATTTGCAAGAAAATAATAGTTTTTAGAGTGCCAAATTGAAATTTCTTCATTCCAATCTCCTCCCGTCCTTCCCAACCTTGGGATTCATGTTTACAACATGTATTTATTCTTTCCAAATCAATTTATAACTACCAACCACCCACAACTAACTTCCTAATCAAAGTTGCAACTCTAATGCACTTTTGACAACTTTCACAATGATAACTTTTACATCTTTTTTGCAAATGTTTACAAATTTTGACCAATGGACCTATAACATTCCAAAAATGGATCAAAATGATCCCTAATGGTCATAAATGACCCTATTAGAACAAATACAAAAAAACAAAACATAAAACCAAAATTTGACCAAATTTGACCATATGGCCTGAAGGTGCCCCTACACCATCAACCCACTTAGTAAAGTAATTTGTGGCTATTAGGATATGAGTATGCACAAAAATTGAGGTAGGATGAATTGGACCTTCAAAGTATAAACCCCATTGTTGAAAATTTTCTTCAATCACTATAGGTTTTAGTGGAAGGGCAACCAACTGAGGTTTTTTAGCAAACCTTTTGCACTTTTCATAGCTTGAAGCCTAGTGATAGGCATCTTTGAACATACCAAGCTAGTAGTAACATTTTTGAGAATTTTAAAGGCCATCACAGAAGAGGAAAAATTCCCTCCACAAGCTTCTTCATGGAATTCCTTAAGAATTTTTTGTTACTTCTCCTTGTCAACACACCTCAAAAACGTCCCATCTAAGGCTTTCTTATACAATGTATCAATCTAGATTACATATTTGAATGCCTTCAATTTAAGATTCCTTCTCTATTTCTAGGAAAGGTGTTCATGGAACTCTCCATAAGTAAGGTAATAGGATACATCTGAAAAACAAGGGTCTTGCAAACTAACCAACAATACGATTGGATAAGCTTCTTCTTCTAGTTCATTTTCTATGATGAGTTTATAGAGGTCTTTGCCTCTCACCAACTTAGTAGGTTTGATGTCTAGATCATATTCAAAATTTAGCCACCCAAGATCCTCTTTTGTCTGAACTAATCTCCTATTGCATGAGTATTCTCTTGACTACAATGATAGGAACTAAAACTTTAGCATATGAATGCAAAATATAGAATCTGAATTGCATAACTACCTTGACCACTACAAAGGCATGTTTTTTGACTTGGGAATAATTTATCCTGTGATTCTTCAATCCAAAACTCATGAAAGAAATGAGAGCTTCAACCTTCTGATCATTCTCTTGTAACAAGATCATGGACGTAGTATGTTCAAAGGTGTAACAATAATTGGTAAAATCTTTACTGAAATCAAGGTGCACTAGCATAGGTGCGTTGGCAATAGCTACCTTGATATCATCAAAATCTTGTTTACAAAAATATCTCCATTTAAAGCCTTGATTTTCTTTCATCATATCAGCTATATGTTTGGTAATCTCTGAGAAATTTGAGACAAACTTTCTCAAAAAGTTGACTTGACCAAAGAAGGATTTTACACTAGTTTTGTTAGAGGGCAGAATCAACTACTGAATGGATTTGAATATTACTAGATCAATTCTAATTCCCTCCTTTGAAACAATTTGTCCAAGGAGCTTACCTTTTGTGATGCCAAAAAATAACATCTTAGGATTTAAAGATATACCATGATCCTGGACCTTTGCAAAATATTTTCTAATCTAAGACGATTCTCTCTTTTCTTGGAGAGTACAATGAAATCATCCAAGTATAAGACTATAATTTTATTCCTTAAATAGCCAAAAGATAGATCCATGGCTCTTTAGAATGTATCTCCAACATTAATCAATTTGAAAGTCATCCTTTTATAAGAAAATGTACCCAAGGGGTACACAAAGTAGCCTTATGCTGTTCTTCTTTGTCCATGCTAATCTGGTTGTACCTAGGGAAACCATCTAACATTGACATCATCTTAGATCCAATGAAATTTTTTAGTACATGATCCATCACAGGTAACAGGTAATTATCCTTTAGGGAGGATTGCTTTAGGTTTATGAAGTCAACACAAATCCCAATTTCCCCATTCTTTGTATGTACCAAAATGATATTAGCCACCCAAGTGGAGTGGTGGATAGGATAAATGATCCTTTCTTTTAGCATCTTGTCAATTTCTCAAAAGATAGCATCAATTATTTTTGGATTATAATTCCTTTGTTTCTATCTAAAAGGTGATGTCCCAAGCTTGAGAGGAATGCGATGTTACAATCACCCACTCATGAAATTCTTCAGGTCATTGTAACATCAAGATTTTTTTTTGTATTTTACCAACAACCGAATCAGCCTAGTTCTCTCCTCAAGGGTAAATTTTTTTGAATACATACCAGTTTAGGATCATTTGGTTTCCCTATATTGATGGTTTCATATTCTCCTAAGCTATTCACATCTTTAGCTATATTTCTCTTGACACACCTATCATGTATATGAAATAATTTTTACAAAGAGACCAACCCTTTGGGTATCTTGCTACCCTTTAACTAAAAAAACACCTTCTTTCAAATATTTCTTCTTATTTGGGCATAATTCTTCACATGTGGTTTCATTGCCTTCAAATACATTTCAACAAACATTTATGTGCATTCCAAGAAGTATTTTATATGTTTATCATTATGAAAAACTTGCCAATGTTCTATGTTTTTTGGGATGTTAGGTTTGTAGAATATATCTCAATTTGATATAGAGCATCTTTAAAATCAGGATGAGGAAGTAACAGGGAGGTGGAGACAACCAAGAATCTACTCTAGTGTTTTTGATATCTTGGGATAGCCTCAATTGAGAAGGCATCAAATGATTTTTATCTCATCCCAGACTTTGTTCCTATAGTGTGTCAGTCTTTCATTCTTAATAGTAAATACTTTTCTCACCTCTTTAACAGTCAGTTTGACATCCCCTATTCCTCTTAGCTTTTTAATACCTTTTTCTTTAGTAGCTGATATTTCTAATAACAAAGCTTCATACTTAGCAGTATTATTAGTATTTTTGAAGTCTAATTTATATGAATAAGGGAATCTATGTCCATCAGGCGATATCAATACAAATCCAACACTAGACCCTGAGCTAGAGCAACTACCATCAAACTCCAATGTCCATAATTTCAATGATATATCAGGACCCAAGAAACATTCACCTATAGCATCTTCCAAGAATAACATATAATTACCAAACTCAAATTCTTCAAATAAAATTTGAGATCATAGGTCATCTAATTTTAATACTATTAATTTAGCCTTAGGTTCAAGTTCCAACAAACTTTTTTATTTCCAAGTGGGATAATTGCATATGACCAATCCAATCAAACTTCACCTCCTAGGTCCTTACAAAATCTTCTACTCAACAACATACCATAACTTGTTGAAATATCAACAAAAAAAATGTTGTTTTAAGCCTTTTATTAGGGTGGGTAGCCAAAAACATAAGAGCATCTTTAATCTATCTTAATAGAGAAACTTTCTTAGCATCCATTAAATAGAATTTTGCAAAGGTCTTAGTCAAAGAGAGTCCCAGGGATTTAGCTATGGGAGCAGGCATCACATTGTCTAAAGCTCTGGAATCTATGATGCAATTAATTAACCTATAACCATTTATGTATATGGACACATAGAAAGGACTGGGCTTTTGATCAAGCACAACGAGAGCATGATCTTTAGTGTTAGAGGATAAAGTGGAAGATGAGAATTCATGATTTACTAAGTCTTCCTCTACTAAGTTCATTTCAGATCATTCAAATTTAACAAAATTCACCAGTTTATCCAATTCAGTAGGATTTGATTTCAAATATTCAGTGGGTCATATCCGAATCTTAGATTTTTTGCAATATTCTACTATATCAAAAACACTAATTTGTTCTTATCAAGAATCTAAACAAATGAGATTTTGTGAGTAACGTTTGAAGCTTTATGAGGAATAAATGTAGAAATAATATTTTTGAAGGGAGTAGTAGAATTCTAAGCATGGTGTATACCTTTTTGGATAGTGTCTTTTTGTCCTCTAGTGAGCACTGTGCAAGAGAAATAATCCAAAGTGTTGTATACATCACCATCCCTTTTTGAATCAAGAGAAAATTCAAAATAATTAACTTCAGAGTCACCAGACCTTCTTGATGTGTTTAATTCTACATCAACCTCCTCCATTGTCTCCCAAGTCATAGTCACTACCATGTATCGACTCATTTTTGGGGTTTCATCATGATCTGTTGTCAAATAAAAACTGCACATGTTTTCTTTGCCCATGCTTGGGGGTGCCTCTATTTCCAAATGTTGTTGTGCAAGGGGCAATTACAACTACCTATTATTCACCCCAAACTATTGGTTGGGATTTCTTCTTGATATGGTTGATGACGAGGTTGAATATTCTTAGGTGTTTTCCTTTTTAAGGAAATTATGTCATTCACCATTTCTAAATTAAGGGGCTTGTTAATGTTGAAGGTTGAGCCTCACTATTTTGGAGTTATTTATTTCATTTTCCAGCTTTAAAAAATCATCCTCTAATTCAATTACCAATGTCTGAGCAACATCTAAGTCTTCCACTCCATCTCTTCTCAAATGAAAACTCATATCTGACAGCATAGCATTGACAAAGAAACATTTCAAATTCTCCATAGAAGGTATTTTTTCTTGCTCAATCTGGTTGAATATTCTATTAAACCAAGCTATAAACTCTCCCATCGACTAATGAATCTCTTTCTCCAATTGAGTAAGCTTGGCCAAGATGGTGTGCTCATCTTCCGCACTCTTAAAATGATCTTCAAATTTTGTTTTCCCTAGTGTCTCAAGAATTGATGGATCCATTAGGTAAATTATAGAACCAATCTATAAATACATCTGCCAATAATTCTATGAAAATTCTCACTAGCACATATTCATGTTGGACTCCAAAAACACCATAGGAAGTGAAGAAAGCATTCACATGCTCATCATGTGTAATCTTTCCATATCTTCTAAATTTTAGGAGATTCTTTTTAAACCCCTTGGGAAGCTCATTCAATTGAACTCCTAAGTCCAAGGGCCCTATGGCTAACCCCCATGGTACCGGTTGATCCATGTTATGATTAAGGTTGAAAGTTATAGGAATAATAGTCCTATGCAATGTGAGTGCTTGACAAGTAGAAAAATGACCAGTGGAAAGAGGAGGATTCTCTCTTATAAGAGAAGATGAACTAATTCTAGATATTATCTTCCTATTAGGCCTTAAAGCTTCCTCAAACTTTCCCCTTTACATGACCTAAAAAATAGGGTCAAAGAGACCATTTATTTTTATCACCTCTAGTATATCACTTGAACTCCAACATGACAAGGGATTTTTCAGATTGGGGTCCTAATTTTTTTTAACTCCAATCCACAAAAAAGTTTCCAAAAATATGTTGGTTGATGGATTTTTACTTTAAATAAACAACACAAATTGGCTACATCTTGCCCAAAGAGAGGACTAATCTATTAGCAATAGTTGGAGACATCACCATTGCATTGGTGATCTTCCTCTAAATTTTAATTGAGGTACAACTCACTCATTTGATATAATTTTATTTTTGAGATTAAAATAAATGGGGATATGATTTTAACCAAAAAGTAGGAAAGGAAAAACTAACATATATCCATAGCCATGAAAATAGACGTGATTCAAAAGGAGATTTTAAACTATTAACTAATTCTTGGAAATTAACTAGTAAACATTCAATATCATAGCTCATAGACCAGATAATCAAAGCTTGTTGACTCAAACCAATGCAATCTAAATTTTTATTGCAATTAAATGACCAAGACACCAAATAACAACAAATCCTCATAGGGAAAGTGTAGAGGAGAGAATTTTCACCCCTTACACAAATCCCCCCTTTACACATCCTCACCTTAGAAAACCAAATTATATCCAAAGTCAAAATTCCACATCACCCAACTGCCTTCCTTCCACTTGGAATTTTTATGTTATGTTAGTGGGAGAATATTTGTTGGGGATACACGCACAACGTGTAGAAATCCATGTGGTGTGCTGCCATCCCAAATGGATTCCTGCATTTGTAGTTGGTAGAGGCATTACACTTTTGATTGGGGTCAATTTGTAATGCCCCTCTTTGACCAAATGACCTCAAAATGGTAGATTATTCCTCATTCTCCTTCAAATTCATCCATCTTGATCTCATTTCACTCTCTAGCAATCTCTTCACAAGCTATAGCAATCTCTTCACAAGTTCTAGCAATCTCTTCGCTAGCAAGCAACACTTCAACGTACTCCATTGCAGCAACAACACTTCGCCAACTCTATAAAGAAAGTGTAAAGAAATCCATTAGCAGCATGGGCTTGGAGTCTTGCGAGATCTCCCTTCATCACAATCAAGGCTGTGGTGACCTTACCAAGTCCGTTTTCTCCTCCATTCACTAGTGAAATTTTGGGTGGAGGTGGTAATGTTCACTCATCTCCTTTGTGATTTGGTTGAGTGGCTATTTACTATTTTGTAGTGCTTATTACAGGTTGATCCCACAATACTAATTTACAATTTTTGGCCAAACTCGCCACTGAAATAATTTCTAACAAAATTTTTAAGGAGTGATGCTCACCGTGTACAACATAATTTTTTTTCGATGAAGGATAAAATTATAATTATTTTGAATTTAGATTTATAACTATGATATCTAGTGCTTCCAATTAGTCTCATAGTTTTTTATTGAATATTTTTTCCTTAATCAAGTTTCAAAGTCAAACCAATTACAATTCAAACATAGGCAAACCATATACAACATTACATTTTTTGTATGTATCGAAATTCAATTTTTTTTTGTTGGATCAAGGGCTTCAATATTTGGTGCACTCATATGTTTAAATTTTTATTTTTGATAATTCGCTATTTTTCCACATGTGTAGAATAGAGAGCTTGATTTTCAGTGAAAAACCTATGTTTAATAAAACTATAAAAACAAATATATAATAAAATCAAAACATATTAAAATTATATTCATTGGATAGCTCGTTTCGAGGACTACCATCATCCAGTTGGGTCTGTGAATTCTCCTCCATTTTCATCCTCAACCCGAGCTTCAAAGCGCAAAATTTTGGACTTTTTTGGTGCCTGAGTTGGAGAAGGGGGGAAAATGGGGGTTCAAGCGAACCCTCTCTCCATAAGCCTTCACTTTTGGATTTTTTTTTGGAATGGTGGGTCCCATCATTAAATGGGTTCGTTCAAACCCAGGTTCTAGCAAACCCTATTTTGGTTCACTCGAACCAAATAGTTCGTTTGAACCCCTAAAATAATTTTTTTGCATGGGGTCATTTTTCTCAACTTTTCCTTCCTCACTCCAATTGTAAACCACTTTTGTGGGTTTACCCTACATTTATACTTTCTCTACTTCTTTATCACATATTTCTCTCTCATTTCTATCTAGCTGTCTGTGGAGGTGGAAACACCAAAATGGGGGTCTGATTGAGGCAATCCCCTATATAGCCCCAAAAATTTTCCCCTCTTTCTTGCGTGTAGTTGAACGTGCATTTTAAGCGAGCTAGAAAATTGGCACCTCAGTGAGATCATCTTTGTCACTTTAGCTCTCATCTATCTATTTTATTATCTCCATCTGTACCTTTCATACTTTATAGTTTAGTTTCATTCATTTAGGAGTACTTAGCTAGGTTGTTAGCTTATTTTCTAGCAATTCATATTGTACTTTTCATCCTTTGGCCATACAGATGCCAATGCACCTGTGAGATGATAGTGTCTCATGTTGTCATCCTAGAACTGTGCTTACGTCCTTGAATAGAGAGCTATCTAAGGTACAATATCGACTCTGGAAGCCAACTTGCCTAGCCTAAACCTAGATCTTGGGTCCGAAGAGTGATCAAACTACATTATAGTCCTCATAATTCTTAACTCTTATTTCAAAGCATCCCTTTAGAGAGGTAAGTTAGGGTAGCCCTCTACTCTCGGCTCTTTGTGACCTAGAGCCTTGACGTGGTTGGTCTCCCTCTCTTACAAAAAGAATATTCAAATTATTATCTAAGCTCACATACTTATTCATAAACATTAGCATTTCATTCATAATTCATTGCACATAGAAAACAAATACCTAGAACAAGATAATTAAAACTACAAAATTTGATGCTTCAATTAAGATCGATACTCATTCATGCATCATAGTGTAAGGGGGGTCAAAATTTTAGACCCTTGTAATGTCAAAATAAAGGATATTTATAGTATTTACAACATATCTATCATCGGAGTCTTGAGATAATTAAAAGTAACCGATTCTTGAAAGAATTAGAATAGCTAGGTATAACATCATTAAATAAGAAGATAAATCCAGTGAAATAAAAAGAAATCTATTGTTGGGATGGTTGGGCATGTGAATTGGCAAGATTTTCTCCTTTTGGTAGTGCTTGCTAGGTAATTACCACACACGCCTGATAATCTTTAAAAGCCAATATAACAATGGGAATCTTTGTTTGTTGTGGAACAACTACGTTCCTTGTTCTTAACTGCCATGTAGCTTTCTTGGGGCAAATGATCTCCATTTTATGGGTTATGAGGACAAGATATTCTTCATGCCATGATAACACTGAATCAATCCTATCCAATTTCTTTAATGCTTCTTTATCAAACAATTGTTCCTTTTGTCACATTCCTCTATAATTAAATAATTATTTTAATTACTTAATTATTCATTGGCCACCTAAATTTAATAATTTTTATTATTTAATTTCTCCTAGATCACCTCTTTATCCATGCCAATCTTATCTTCCACATCAAATCTTATCTCTTGACATCTCATTTAATCGTAGACCTTGATTAAATTATCTCATAATTCAATCTCAACCCTTCATCTTTATCATTTTCCCTAATTTAGCCCTAACCCTATTTCATACTTTAACTTTAAATCTTGGCCATTGATTAAGACATCTTATTGGCATCGAATCTCAACCATTCATTCAAATTTGTCTTTTCTATAAAAGACCTTACCCTTTTCATTTTCATGATCTACACATATTATGGAAGTATATGCTGCTAGTGTGAGACAACAATCTTCAATATTTTTCTAGTCACTTGTCATAGGCTTATTATTGCACACTCAAATCTGAGGGCAATTATCATATTCAAGCAAAATGGAGAAGTGAAATGGAGGTGAATCAATGGTGGCATGAAGATTTGGTAATATTGTTTTATGCTTTATGTCTTTATGCTCATTCGTGCTTCATTGTTTATTTAGGTTTTGATTTATATGTTTTATTGCATTAAACTTAATATTTTAGCCCTAATTACATTGGTGAACCTGACAATTTTTGAGGAATTTTGGAGTTGAATCTTTTTTGTTGTAGGTTTTGCATCATTTTGGGGACAAAACCTTAGTTTTCAAAGATTCGACCATATCTCTCAAAAAAATACAGATATTTTTACAAAACATTTTGTACAAGTTGGGGACAATATCAAGAGTTTCCATTCCGAAAATCAGATTTTTGGAGCTGTTTTTAAGTTTTTGTAATTTTTTTGTTATTTTTCATGAAAAATCAATTTTGAGAGAAAATTAGAGAATTTTTCGGATTTAGTTATATTTATGGAAAGATCTCTAAATTTTAATAGGGGTCTGTTCATTATATTTTTAGTTTGGAGGAAAAATAATTAGGCAAAAAACAAATCTTTTAAAATTAGGGTTTTACAAAGATTTGCTTATATCTCACAAATGGGTGCAGATCTTATCATAATTTTTTTTTGTAGATTTGAGATGATGTTAGGCGCCTTCAGTCCAAGCCTCAAAATTTTTGGAGCTGTTTTGAATTTTTTATAATTTTTTAATGTTTTTTCATAAAAAAATAATTTTGGGTGCAAAACAACAATTTTTTCAGATTTCTTTACATTTTTGGAAATCTCTAGAAATTTTAGTAAGGGTCTATTCTATGTGTTTTTATTTTTGATGCAAAAAACATTTCCAAAAATCAAATTTGTCTTGACTAGCTAACCCTCTAATATTAGTGATCAATTAGTTTGTTAGGGTTTTGGGTTTGTTGTTGGTTTTGTGAATGTGAAGAAAAATAGACACTTCAAAAGACAAATTGGATCAAGTGGACAAAAATATGGAGCTAAAGAAAGTCTAGGTGCACACATTTCATCCTTCATTTCTTAATCTTGTTTGTCACACATTTGGATTTTGGGGTCTAAAATCAATCTTCTTTGCTGTCACATCATTGAAATTGGGCTTAAAAAGAACCATTGTCTTCCATCACACATTTTGGCTTTGGGTTAAAAAGAACAAGTGCTTCCATTGTTTTCTTACACACATTTCATTTCTAAAGGGAAATTAACAACTACGAGTGTGAATCAAGTGTGTGTGTCCTCCAAAACACCTCATTTGGTTCAATTTTGTCATACCCTTCTTAGGAGGCCTTCTTGGATCACACACCCCTCCAAGGTACGACCTCAATCCAGGTGTGAATCCAAAGAAACACCTCTTTGGGAGTTGAAATCTTGTCACTCTTGGCTAAGCCCCAAAGAACTGTATACCTTTGGGAAGTGAAGGTGAAGGTTGGGTTACCCCTTTCTCCTAGCTGTGTAGCGGGATTTTGCTTTCAAATCATCCCTAGTCAACTTTGTGCTTCCTAGCTTAAGACCCTTGGCCAATCTCCCCACTTGAATAATTGCTAGGATTTTTCTTGTGCTTGGAAGTGTCTTCTTATCATAATAATTTTTATTACATCTTGCATCAAATATTTTATTACGTGTGTGAATGTGTATTCAAGATTGAAATCTTAATCAAGTGAGAAAAATAAAAATAAAAAGTAAAAAAATATAAAAAAATCCAAAAACATTAGAAACATTTAAAAAAAAACAAATGTAGGTTTCCTCCAAGTCAAGTTATCCACATTATCTCCAAGTCAAACTTCTAATCCTCATTTTCATCCTAGCCTTTGCATTGTCATTTAGACCTCACCACCATGTCTGCAATTTACCTTGATATGCTTGTTAGTCAAGTTGAATACCAATTACTCCATAATGGTCAATACCAAAAAGCCATAGACTTCAAAAGATAATTCATCCAATCCAAATACCAATCAACCTCAACCCATGGTCAACTACCCACATACCCTTCTTACCAAAAATCCATAAGCCCTAGTCATTCATCCATCTACCCTCACTATCAAGAGTCACTTAACACAAGCCATACCATTAATTCACAACAGCTGTCCACTTATCACCCCTATCTTAACCTTGACAAGGGAAACAGACCTTCCACTAATCCATTCAAAGCCTTCATGTCCTATCCTATTCCATCATCCACTAATTCATTCCAATCCATTTCATCTCAATCTACATCTAGTCGTGGTCTCCAAAATCATACCCTAATGCCTAAACTTGAGGATACATGTCAAAAGGAAAGTCCAAAGCATGGCATCATAGCTTCTCCTTCATGTCAAGATCAAAGTATTCTATCCCATGATCCTATCCTTAATCCCATTCAAGAAGTCCTTCTAGATAATCATGGCCTCCAACATACACCTAGCCTTGATCAAGACACTACTATTGAAAATGAAGTCCAAAAGGATCCACCCCTATGTCATTCATGGTGAAAAACTTGAAGACGACCCTATCCAAGCTCCAAATATTGACGCTTCCAAAAATGAGACACTTGCCTCCATGGTACACATAGATGATCTACCTCTAGAATAAGAGTTTCCTATTCTAGACATATTTGCAAATGATCAAGCTATAGCTGAATTCACAAGACTCTATGACAATGATCATGAAGAGGGTTTCAACATCAACTTGGAAGCACCAAAAAAATCATCTGAATCTGATATGTCACAAAATAATACCAAATATGTTAATAAAAAATCCATCCAACATGTCAATGAAGCTATGGCATCGTATCAACTAGGATCATCTATCTTTGTCAAAGCAGGATTTCTTGCAGATGAGAAAATTCCAAGCATTAGTTTCCACATACATAATGATGGTTCACATCTTGTTCTCAAAACAAAAAATACCTCATTTCAAAGAGAATATGTCAAAGCATGAAGTATCAAGGAAGAGGACTAGGCATACATGAGCAAGGCATTCGAGAACCAATAAAATTTTATGAAAATATTAGACATCAAGGTCTTGGCTATTCTTCAATCAAGAAATCAAATGGTGTTAGTGATACCTCCATGATATTAGGGGACACTTTATCCAATACAAACATCAAAATGGGGGCCATGAGTAGTCCTTTTCATAAGGTTGCTTCCAACACTCGTTCCATCCACACCATAAAACATCATTCCCTCAATTGGAACCGACAATGAGAAAATACTTACAAATCTAAAGTCCAAAATCAAATGTCAAAGTCCATTGAGTACAAGAATCTAAGTGGACAAATGCATTTAAAATGGATCCCAAAGAAAAATGGATCAAGCAAAGAAAATATTCTAAATGCAAAAGTCAATCAAAATGTGGAGCCACAATAAAATAGGTCTCCCACATATAATAAATGTTCACCTCATTCAAAATGGTCATCACACAAGGTATACAAAATTCATGGTTCCAAACACTATAACAATAAAAATTCCAAACTTATCATTCACCACCCCAAGTTTGGAAAATAAAAATTCCTACATCCAAAATGCCAAATAGTACTCTAGAATAAGAGTTTCCTATTCTAGACATATTTTCAAATGATCATGATATATCTGAATTCACAGGACTCTATGACAATGATCATGAAGATGGTTTCAACATCAACTTGGAAGCACCAAAAAAATCATCCGAATTGATATGTCACAAAATAAAACCAAAAATGTTAATAAAAAATATATCCAACATGTCAATGAAGCTACGAAATCGTATCAACTAGGATCATCTATCATTGTCAAAGTAGGATTTCTTGCAGATGAGAAAATTCCAAGCATTAGTTTCCACATACATAATGATGGGTTCACATCTTGTTTTTAAAACAACAAATACCTCATTGCAAAGAGAATATTTCAAAGCATGCAGTATCAAGGAAGAGGACTAGGCATACATGAGCAAGGCATTCGAGAACCAATACATTTTTATGAAAATCCTAGACATCAAGGTCTTGGATATTCTTGAATCAAGAAATCAAATGGTGTTAGTGATACCTCCATGATACTAGGAGACACTTTATCCAATACAAACATCAAAATGGGGGCCATGAGTAGTCCTTGTCATAAGGTTACTTCAAACACTCCTTCCATCCATACCATAAAACATCATTCCCTCAATTAGAACCAACAACGAGAAAAGACTTACAAATCTGAAGTACAAAATCAAATGTCAAAGTCCATTGAGTACAAGAATCTAAGTGAACAAATGAATTTAAAATGGATCCCAAAGAAAAAAGGATCAAGAAAATAAAATATTCTAAATCCAAAAGTCAATCAAAATGTGGAGCCACAAGAAAATAGGTCTCCCACATATAATAAATGTCCACCTCCTTAAAAATGGTCATCACAAAAGACATATAAAATTCATGGTTCCAAACACTATCCCAATCTAAATTCCAAACTCATCATTCACCACCCCAAGTTTGGAAAATAAAAATTCCTACATCCAAAATGCCAAATAGTCCTCTAGAACAAGAGTTTCCTATTCTAGAAATATTTGCAAATGATCAAGCTATAGCTGAATTACCATGACTCTATGACAATGATCATGAAGACGGTTTCGACATCGACTTGGAAGCACCAACGAAATCATTTGAATCTGATACGTCTAAAAATAAAACTAAAGATGTTAATAAAAAAACTATCCAACATGTCAATGAAGCTACAACATCATATCATCTAGGATCATCTATCTTTGTCAAAGTAGGCTTTCTTGCAGATGAGAAAATTCCAAGCATTAGTTTCCACATACATAATGATGGGTTCACATCTTGTTTTCAAAATAAAAAATACCTCATTGCAAAGAGAATATGAAAAAGAATTTAGTATCAAGGAAGAGGACTAGGCATACATGAGAAAGGCATTCAAGAACCAATACAATTTTATGAAAATCCTAGTCATCAAGGTCTTGGCTATTCTTCAATCAAGAAATCAAATGGTGTTAGTGGTACCTCCATGATAGTAGGGGACACTTAATCCAATACAAAAATCAAAATGGGGGCCATGAGTAGTCCTTGTCATAAGGTTGTTGTGAACAGGAGAAAGTGTGCTAATCTAAAATGCAAGATAAAGTAAAGTGCAAGATAAGCACAAGAACACCTAACACCTCAAATGATTAGCCTAGTTGGATTCAAACAAAGCAAGATGAAGATAAACAAAATTATTATACCTTGTCTCAAATCAATCCTTTGGTTGGCCCTTGATATCACTTTGATGTGTGCTCCTTGGATTGTTAACTTGTCATAATGATGGTAGATATCTAAATAATGGAGGTGGGTGGATGTGATAATGATGGTAGATGCAAATACTATGAAGGTTGCAATAAATGACTTTAATGGATTGAAAGGCTTGAGAGCAGAAGTTTGGTATGCATGTAATAACTAACTCAATTAAAGAGAAGAGGGGTCTATTTATAGAGAAAATTGAATCCTCTAGAGGATTCAATAGTTCGAATCGAACCACCATGGCCAAGATGGAGGGATATGGTGAGTTGAGGACTGACAAGCCCTCACATCTTGACATGTAGTGAGTGAGTTGTCCAAAGGACAAGGTGAGATGGCAAGGGTACAAATGACATGGAAGATACCATGTGGTCCCAAGGTACTTGCAAGTACCTTGGGATGGGAGAGGATTTCCCCAAAAAGTTATTCCTTAGCCCCATATGGGGCTGAAAGTGACAAGTGATGACTTTTAGAAAGTCATCCCTTGTCAACATGGGGAATGGGAAAGGCCTTGAAGAAATAAAAAGAGAATTTTTAATTCTTTTTGGAGGAGACCAAAGGGTAAAACCAGATTCCTCTAAAAGAGGTCCTTGTCCTTTGGGTACGATGTGACACATGAGATGTCATGGGGAAGACAAATGCATGGGGGGAATAAGTGTGAATTTTTAATTCACATGGCGAAGAGGTCAACCCCAAAAAGGTAAGTACCAAGAAGGTTGACCTAAGGAAATGTTAAAAGAGGTAAGTGATTAGATTAATTAATGATGATTAGAGGCAAGTGGCAAGATATGGAGGATGTGACATTAAGGATATGCACATATTAATGGAGGATTAAATTAACCTAGATTAATGAAAAGGTTATGGAGGATGTGAAAAGGAGAGAGAAGGAATGAATTAAAAATTGAAAAGGATAATTGACTAAATTAAATAAATTGATTGCATTTATTTAATTTAGAGAGGAAATGGTAAAGGATAAAGTATTTAATTAAATAATTTTGGAAACCTTAGGGAAAAGGGATGATATTAATTAAATGTGTCATTTAATTAATATAGATGGATTAAACAAATAAATGATGGGATATTGGATTATGACCATATGAAGGTGGTCAAATTTGGATGTCTATAGTTTCTTCCAACACTCCTTCCATCCACACCATAAAACATCATTCTCTCAATTGGAACCAACAATGAAAAAAGACTTACAAATCTAATGTCCAAAATCAAATGTCAAAGTCCATTGAGTACAAAAATCGAAGTGGACAAATGAAGTTAAAATGGATCCCATAGAAAAATGGATCAAGAAAAGAAAATATTCTAAATCCAAAAGTCAATCAAAATGTGGAGCCACAAGAAAAAAGGTCTCCCACATATAATAAATGTCCACCTCCTTCAAAATGGTCATCACACAAGGCATATAAAATTCATGGTTCCAAACACTATCCCAATAAAAATTCCAAACTCATCATTGACCACCCCAAGTTTGGAAAATAAAAATTCCTACATCCAAAATGCCAAATAGTCCATCCACACCTACAACCATCATCCATAATAATCCTACATCTCACCTAAAGTTTAAAAATCCCACATCACAAACCTGTTGCATCTTGACAACAACTCTTTATCACAAGGACTCTCATGGAATTCTATCATGATGGGTGAATTTCGATAAGGCTAACTTGAATATGAGAAAGGATCACAATAACATCAATTAGTTGTATATAAGTGTTATGATCCTAATAAGACAATTACTCCATAAAGGTTACTGTTGATGCCAAAAGTTGGCAAGGTAACAACCTCTTGTGGGAAACTCAGCTTTAGGGGGGACCTATTGTGCCAAACTGAGTGACCTCCAGATTTTAAAGAAGTCGACTTCTTCTATAACTGGGGTTTTGAATGGAAAAACTAAGCAAATACAAAACAAAAGGATCTAACTAGGGTGATGCACAAAGACTTAGATATAAAGCATGATAGATATATCTTACAAATGCGATCTAAGGGCATGTTCAAAAATCTGCTATGCTCGAAATAACGATCATAAAAGGGGAAGACCTAAATAGTTTATTTAATGACATAAAATAATTTGCACAAAGCTATACTGAAAGAAAAGAGTCAAGGACATGGTTCCAAATCAGCATTCTACTCAAATCATAGAAGTTGCAAACAAACTATTTCAAAAACAACACAGTATAAAATTATCAATAGTTAAGAGACAAAAAGGCCAAATTACAAGGGCAGAGTCTATGAATCTTTTACAATTATCAAACAAAATAAAGTCCTAGTGTCTTCCTAATCCTTCTATAGATATTCTGAACCTAGCAATAATCAGCTCTGCAATTGCTACTTCAACCGCTTACTAACTAGTAAAGAAGAAAAAACATTTTTTTTCAACTTCACAAGAGAAGTAGTATATATAACCAATGGTATCCACCGCTTGAATATTGTAAAAAGATATCCATCATGAATCATAATGCTTTCGACAATGATTCATTATGACCATTGTAATAGAAATATTCTCGAGCATGAATCCAGTCACTTGCCAGCCAGATACATCCTCTACAAAATGATGATAGTGGTCCTGATCAATACTATATGAACAAGTGTCACCCCTTAGCAAAAGTAGTTAGAGCATGCAACAGTTTGATAGCCTAGTGATTTCACCAGTTTTCCCTTTGTATACAGCTACGCTGAAGAAACATGTGGCAAATTTCGCAACCCGTAGTTCATTCCCCTTATCCTTTGATGAGAGTGTGCGATGAGAAAACATGTGGCGGCATTCTTATTCCTGGTAGTGCTTGAGGGGCCCTCCAAATTTTGCACGAGTGAAGGCTACGTGGTAGGCAGTTGGGGCCCAAAAGAGAGTTATATGGAAATAGGACTAACATGCCCGATTTGTTGACACATGGGAGCAAGTAGGGGCTCATAAGAGAAGGGAAGGGAAGCTTTCCTTCGGTGCGCGTTTCAGTGATACATGATAGTACTAAATGGAGAATTCTAAAAGTTTAGCCTGAAGGTCATTTAAAATTATCGGGCATGATTGGAAGCTGAGTAAAACACTAGAAAAAAAATGAAGGGAGCATGGTGTATATTAAATATCCACAACTTTTGGTAACTACCAAAGGCATTTTTTCCTGCTAAATGATGAATCCAAAATTCTCTAGTTTCAAAACTAGGGCTTTATTGATTGGGCATTTGGAGTCAGAGCTTAGAAAGGGTGTTCTATAAAGGTAGCTAGTCAGCCTCGAAAGACATTGATATGGCACACAGGATTCTATGTGCTTCATGCAGGTCAATTATTTCCTTAAAAGACAACATCACAGATATCCCAGAACCATCCTCAAGCTAAAACAATAGCCGCACAATTTGATGTGTTTTCTGCTTCTTATGCTTTGTCCTTGGCTAGCACAACCTCTAGCCTTCCTTTGAAAAACTTGAGCTCGTCCTCCATCTTTTTCAATTTGTGCACAGACTTAAGGAAGTCGCTAGTCATCACCGATTATGTTTCCTCCATTAGCTCAACCTTGTCCTGTGGTTGGGCAACATGCAAGTCCAGTCTGATGGCATGGATGTCATAGTGACCGGGTTGTATTTCCCCCTATGGTTTGACAATATTTGGATGTAGGGTTGCAAAATGTAATGATTGTTGAGCCTCATTAAAAATTACATGGGCTTTGGGCTCTGTTGGCCTTCGCTTCTGGAGTTGGAGAGCTCAAGCTTGCTTCCCTGTATCACTCTGAGACAAGAATTGAGCCAACAATCTGATGTGATCACCTACAAATAGTGCACCAGGAGGGACAAAAAAAGGGAAAGAAAGGAAACTGACCTCAGATGTATTCTTCTTTGGAAGGGGGACCATGAGCGGAGAGAAAGGAGGAATATTCCAAATCCCTGGTCATGAAGGTGTGGAGGGGCTCATGGAAAATGGTGGTGGCAAAGGAGATGTGTCGAGTTCTGATGATTGTGATGGTTGAGTCAAAATTGACTTCGATGATGCAACAAAGAAAAAAATGTTAGACACCAATGGGGCAGAAGGCATGGATGTGGATGAGGATGTAGGTGGGGTGGTTGAAGGGGATGCGACCAGTGGTGAGGTAGCAAGAGGGGCAGTGAAATATATTTGTCTAATATGTGAGGAAAGGGGAAGAACTCCCATAGTCAATGTAGAGAGGATCAAGAAAGATGAGTTCAAACTCAGACCGATGGTTGTCATGGGGATTTCAGAAGAAACAAGAGACCATGAGCCAAGAAGAGAGGGAGAGAAATATAGTCAAGTGGTCATTTTCATCCCCGATGCTTGGCTGATCGCAACCTCCTACGAACCATCTCTTGGAGCAGTATCAGTGGACTGCCTTTTTCTCTATGGATGCTCTCCAAGTCTACCACCTCTGTCAGTTGTCGTGTCACTCCGGGGTTAGCCATGGCTACTGGTTGAGACTGTAATGACCCAGATCACAAAGTATTCACCTACATACTTCTCCTAATCATAGTACCAGGCTGCGTCGCCGCCTTCCGTTTTTGCTTCCCTTTGTTGGAGTGTGGCGAGACATCCTCAGGGTCAGGATCCTCTGCATCACTTGCATCAGACTCTAGATATTCTTGGTCCTAGAGGGAATCAAATTGATCATCAACATAAAAAACTGATGCATCCTAGAAAGGGGCGTCGAGGTTCTTAATCTCTTGACAATAGATCTAGAAATCATTTATCTTCTCTGGCTTTCAATTATGCTCCTTTATGAAGCTGCTTTAGAGGGTAGTACTTATACAACTATTTTCATCCACCTTCCCTCTGACGAGCTAGAAATGGAGCCATGATGGCCTTTGATTATCTGTTGGTATGCATGCCAAGTCCACCTAGAATTTGTTGTCATCTTCAATCAGATTTCTTTGTGTTTTCCAGTATGGCCAAGGGCTATGCTTCACCTTAATAGATGTGTTGCCCAAATCATCCTTGAGGTTGTAGTCCCATTTATCACAAATAAAAACCAACTCGAGGTGTTCCAGCTTAGCCTCAAGTAGCTTTGCTGATCTCCTCTTTACCATGATCACTATTTTGTAGTTCATGGGGCAATCAAAAAATTCCTTCTTCTTCTTCTTTAGGTCAAAAAAAATTTCTAGTCCATAATAGCCATCTTTTGGAAGACTTCAAGGGCTAACACCCAATTAGTGGGGGATCTGGGGAGTTAGATCGACTCTTTGGAAAAGCCACACACTCGAACACATGTGAAATATTCATTGAGGAACCAATCACACTTAGGGAACATGGATCACATCTAGCTAGTCTGATCGCCCAATAGGTTATAATAGTCACCATCCTCACTTAGATCATGCAAAATTGGATCCATGATTTTTTTTGAAAACACATAATAATCGTAAGTGGAACAGATGATGGGAGTCCATACCGAAACCAGCTTCTAATGCTTTCTCTCATCAAATATTGCCAACTCCACTTTTTCCCTGAAGAAACCAGGATTTTGATGTAGAAACATATAGGCAAGAAGAGAAGGATACAAGAATTTTCCCATAGTTCCAAACTCGCCAATCTGCTTCTTCATGTCTTTGATAATCATCTCCACGAAATCATACCAGAAAGGCTCCATTTGCCTCCAAAGTTGGAAACCTAGGCCCAAATGAGCCTCAGACACAATCTCATCATTATCAAAGCTGCACAGAAAAGCTATCATGGAGATAGCATCCTTCATGTCTGCTAGTTTATAGTCGACATGATAATTTAAAATTTTCAATGTTTTCTTGCTATCTCAAGGTCTCTCAATCTTAATATTATAAAAGTCAAGGGCTTGATTCCTACCCCTTAAGAATTTGAAACCCTTTTTCTAGCTGAAGTTCTCCATCGACCGCTCTTTGGTGCCAACCTCAGGAATGCACAACATGTGCCTGAGAGCCTCCATAGTTAGCTCCACCCTCAATTTTCTTCCTTCAATGGTGCCAGTCCCCAAATTGAAGTGCTGAACGCTTACATGAATCATCTTTGGGCAGTGGGGCACATAGGGGACCATATATTGGGGAAGTTTGCATTGCCATTGCTTAAATGGTAGTTGGTTTTCTTGGGATTTCTTCATCCTTGTGAAAGTAGCTTCTTTAAGACCTTTAGGGCTAGTCTTGAGGACAGGATCATAGATATTATCCCACTCTTCCTTTATCAGACTAGTGTCTTTGATTTGACCCTTTTTAGCCACTCGTGTGCAAATCCATTCTAGTTTATCTAGAATCCTTGGAGTAGCATAGGATTTCTTCTCCTCGAAGATATTGACCATATAGGTTCGCTGATTATTGCATCGACCAAGCTTTGAGATGCTTGGCCTGATTCATTCATCTATGGGTTATGGGTTACTTTAGGGACAACGGATGCCATTTTTCTCTTGAACTTCTAAAATTTTTCTACTTGTCTTTTAGCAACTCTATGCTTCAAAATTATTTGAATAGTTTTTGTATTCAAATCCCTTATTTATTTTAAAACAATCGCATGCAATCCTTAGCTTTTCTGTCCTCCTTGAGTGGTAGATGACGGTTGCTTTTTCTTGCATTAAATTCAGTATGTACTACTGACCCTTGGGTTTATGCGAAGTGAAATACCTGCTATTTTGAAATGACAAGGCTCCATGATGACCCGAAGTACTCACAACCCTCAACGCAATTTATCTTGGAAATTGAGTCAATGATTTGAAAGTAGGTTAGGCATCGTATGCCGTGGTAATTAAACCATGAACGAAATGATTAGGCCAAAGTAGGCAATAACCATCACATAGATCTGTATCTTTCTCGGGCTTTGAGGAACACTCAAAAGGATGACACCTCATTGTCCGACTGAAAAGGCTATCGCCAAATGTTGTTAGCAGCTTGTGCTAATTAACTAGCTTTCCTACATCAAATCATACCTACAATCGCAACTTGGTGAAAAATTTGAGCAAGCCTTGGTGTAGTATTCGAGGTAGTACCTAGTTAAGCTCATGCTTATGGTATGCAGATTACTGTGCTTATTCCTGCTGCTTCTATAAATAGGTGTCTAGTTAGTAGGGAGATTAACTTAGAAATTTTTAGAAAAATCCTCATTAGGTGATTGGCTTAGCATTTAGAAATTGCAGTCTACAGAGTATTTAACATAGATTTTGAATTTAGATGCTTTGCATAGGATTTCTAGCTGACAGTCGTATAGTATCTGATGTCATGGAAACCCCTATCAGGCCAACCTCTCCTAAACTACAAATGGCTTTCCTTGGTGAGATTTTTACTAGGCGTTTGAAAAGGATGACGAAGAATAAAAATTCTTTGGCCATCGTGGCTATGAAATGGGTCATTGGTCGTGACTACTTCGAATAGGAGGAAAAGTATAGGTTAAATAATGATGTGAGATCACAATTCATGGCATCGCTACTTGAAATGGAAGTCCCCAAGCTGCTTATCATCTAGTTGGTGATAGAAATATTTTTGAAGAAGTACCTGAATGGATTTGGAGAGGTGTTAGCACATGTTGCCTTTAGCAGGATACCGACTACGAGAGACCTTCATTGATTTGTTGAAGAGGATGCAGTTGTTCCATGGTTTCTGATTCTGAGTGGTTTTCACCTTCAATCACAAGAATTCCATTGCTAGAAGGTTTCTCACGCTTGTTACTTTCTACTCTGGATCTACAATGTGGTGTCGTTCTACAATATTGACTGGTATACTAACTTCAGGAGCCTGGTGGTCTCTCCACCACCTACCAATGCTGCTCTGGATGGTTTTTCTAGTGTAACTGAAGATGAGGTGTTATCGGATGATGCTGATGTTGTTCCTCCTATGCAATACTAAAATTTTTCTCCCTTACTGCATTGAGACCAAAATTTTGTTACTTTTTGTATATAGCCTAGAAAAGGCTTTCACGATATAAGTATATACTCTTTTGAAGTGTGGCCTCAGGGCCATTTTTCTATTGTAATCTTCATAGTATATAAATATAATGAAAATATAGCTTGTGTTAAACATCTGTGCCTTCTTTCTTTATTTTTTTAAACCCTCTGGCATATGTATTATTCGTTATATTGCATTGTAAGTTTTTGTTGTATCACTGATTTAGGAGGATCGACCGAACAAACAAAGAAGAAAATGAACACACTAATTACATACTTACATGGAAGGATTGTTTAAATGAGATTTTAGAATTTCAAAGTGAATTCCCCTAATGGGAATCCCTTTACATTTTTCTTTCTATGCTCTTTTATTCGAACACCTTGTGTTGCTTGAATCATTATGGGTGGACCCTTCTTACCATCAAATTTCCCGTGCTTGTTAGTTCTTGATTCTTGTTGATTGAATATTACCACTAGACCCTTGCCATCTAGCCTCTGGTCCAAATGGTCATTAATTAGGTACAACATGCTTGCACCTTCTATGTCACATAAAATTGATTCTATAGAGGGTGGTGAGTGATAATTCCCCACTGGTGTTTGGTTTAGACTCTCTTGGGCCGAAACAAGGCTGAAAGTCTTAATGTTGGGATTGATTGAAACTTTAGTCTTGAGATTCGCTAGAACTTTGGTTTGGCACACCGATTTGACATCTCTCTCCAAATGAAACACCGACTGGACAATGCCAGGATTGTATTCTCTGAATGTTTCATACGACCAAGGCAACAATTGTTCGTTTTCTTTTGAAAATTGTGTGCATCTTTCTTCATCTTGATGTAGGATGCTCCCTCTGACTTTAGGATTATTTACCTTTTTCTTTTTCTCTTGGAATAATCACCTTCAATTGCTACAAATTTCCTCTTATTAGTTTTAGTATTGCCAAAAAGGGGACCCTTAGAAGTGACCAAGTTCCTTGAGATTTTACAGAGTTCCTATTGCACTTATTCTTTGTACTTGCTTTCTGTCATCCCTAATTAGAATCAGTTTGTAACCTCTCCTAGTTGCGAATTGACCAAGGTGATGTGTTCACCACTATCAAATACATGCCAACTCTTTACATCCCCTAGTTTTATGAGTTGGAGTATCATTCACTCGAAGCATTGGTTGTACATCGGGTCTAGTATTGGTTTGGATTGAGATCCGATTTTGGCCAATCCTTCTGTGTCATCATTTTGTTCTTAAGGAACAACTTGAATATTGGAAGTTCCAAAGCTCTTAATTAGGTCCTGGACCTTTCCTTTAGAGGATCTTGTATGACCATCCTTGTGAACTTGGTTGTCGATTAGTTCTGAAATTCTGAACCAATCCATTTACTTGATGTCAATTTTCTCTATTAGGCTCAAAATTATTATGAGGCCTTCACATTCAACCTTGTCAGTAGGGTAGGAAAAATGGGTTCAAAGGGACATGATTGTATCCTTGATACTCTGGGAAGTCAAGTATACTTTAGCTTTTGTATTGATCTCATATCTTGCACCATCAGAATGTAGCAGCCATGGTTCGGTCCTCGAAAAGCCTTTGGGTTTTTCTGCCACTTTTAGGATTGCTTGATCCTTGTCATAAATGAAATAAGTTTCTAGTCCAATGACATGAGAATTTCTGAAAGGATCTTTGTCAATAAACTCGCTTAGGAGAACCTCCTCCTGACCAGTCCAATCTTCGATGATTTCTTCATCTTCTAGAAGCTTCATGCAGTACATCTCCTCCTTGGTTATGGAAGTGTGAGCTGATTCAAAGATTTCCCTAGCTTCATCTACAACATGCTGGGGATGCAATGGTTCAGAAAATAGTTTTATTTTGGATCATTTCTTGGTCCTTATAATTAGGTGTGACCAATCTAAAGAAAGGTACCCACCTAGCTTGAAAGTGAATTCACTAGACATATATACACTGAAAATTGGAGGGATATCAATGATCACAGTATCCTACTTGACTATGATATTTAGGTAGATAAAAAAAGTTAATGGAAGGTCCTTAATGATCCCCACAGTATTTACCATATTACCATCCACTTGCATGAATCCCTTATTCAAATGTTCATAGCTTAATCCCAAGGCTTCAACTATTAGCTTGGGCATGATTGTGGTGGTGCCAGATACAATCATGGAATTATATAGTAATTTCTTACCCACAATAAGGGTTAAGAGAAACAACCTCGGCTTTGGTTTTTCTTCACCGATTCTAAATGCCAATTCTTCTTCAAGATATTCCTTGGGGGCTCCTTTCGCAGTATTTGCAAGAACTTTAGCTAGTTGAAATAATTTAGTAGTTTCCTATTGAATGGATTGCTCCTTTGTTCTTGCGATTAGGTCTTCTTGAAGAGCCCTTTGTAATAGTGTATTTTGTTCTGGCATAGCTAGGATTTCCCACAAGGAAACGTTAGTGGATGATTTCTTTAACTTCTCTACCACATCGAACAATGGAAGACTGCTACTTTTGCTCCTTAGCTCTAGTGGTTATGGTCTTCTTTTGTGGAAGGCTTTGTGTCACTATCATAGAGGAACTAGCCTGGTGGTCGGGATAATTTTCATACTGTTGACTGATCAATTGCGGGCCGACTGTTTTGTCAGTGGGTCACCCTTCTGAAAATGTGTTGTAATTAGATTGCACATGTGGAACTTTTGAAGTGGATGGTTGGAAGGTCAACACCACCTCCTCTCCTTCCATCCATGAGAAGAGGGCATGGTCAGGAGCTATATCAGTCTCTTCTTCAAGAGACATTCCTTGCATTCGAGTAGTGAGTATTACATTTTCCATTTATGGGAAGGTATATACATAGCTCCAATTGTTTGATGCCGTGCCTTGGCTACACTACTCTGCTACCTTCTATTGTAGATTGTCACTTGGGAAATATTGGGGCATATGTGAATCATCGCAAGGGAAACACTAGGGGTTTCCATCATCGATTAGATTGTTTTCCCCTGCAGTCAACTCTTTGTTTGAGCTTAGATTGGAATTTGGCAGTGGAGTAGGTACCAATACTATTTGAATTGTAGTTGGCACTTGAGGATTTGTGTGAGCACTTCCTTGGAACTAATTTTATTGATAAGAGGGCCTTCTGCACTGATAACCCTGATAGGATGGCTTTGGAGGAGCGGCCTGATTGCACTTGATGATGGTTATTTCATTGTCCATAGCTTGCAACATTTACTTTATGTTGCTCATCTCATCCTTCGAGGAACTAGGTGCGACACTCTGAGGTGCGCTTGCATATGTGTACATATATTGAGGAGGAGGAGCTAGTGTGGTAGGTGGTGTCGCCTAGGTGAAAGAAGGCATGATGGGATGAGGTGGTAGCTTCCCAATGTCGATTAGATTGTTCAATACCTTCATCACTATGTTATACACATCTAGTAAAATGGTTCTGCCAAGGGATTGAATCATCATGGAAATGTCAGCATTGATGGACTTCAGGTAAAACATGAATGCCAAGTCATGTGGTAGGTGAATTACAGCCTGAACTCTTTGCCAAGTTATGTGGAACCATGCATTGAAGTTAGTTAGGGCCTCATATAGGGTCTGCTTGATAATCTCTAGCTCATGATACTGAGAAGATCTATCGCCATTGTTTGAGAATCTCTCAAAAAAGGGGTCTTCAAGATGATCCCATGTGCCGATAGAGTTAGCCGGTAGAGTGTGATACCATTCTGATGCTTTTCATCTAAAAGAGGCTGTGAGAAACCTCAACACTATGTTTTCATATGTTACTCCATGCACTAGACACATGTCTGCAACATCTTACAAATGTTCAGATGGTGTTCTCGAGCCATCTCCACTAAATTTAGGAATAGACTTGAGGGAAGCGACTGGAATGGGGGCCCAAATGACACGTGCTACTAGGGAAACAAGAGGACTCTCGATGTCCCAAGCCACATAATTTTGATTAGCTATAGGCAACATAGCTGGCGGGGGGTTTGAGATGTTTCTATGATGGGTTCTAGATGGTATTGACCCTAATGGAGGTACCGACTAGCTAGGATTATTTACTATTTGGGATCTTGTGACAAGTCGATGGTTCATGTACTTGCTTAAATCTTAAGCATATCTTTTCGGAGTCCCATTGGGCGTGCTAGGAAAAAAATAAATTGTTGATGCCAAAAGTTGGCAAGGTAACAATCTCTTGTGGGAAACTCAGCTTTAGGGGGGACCTATTGCACCAAATCGAGTGACCTCCAAATTTTAAAGAAGTCAACATCTTCTATAACTGGTGTTTTGAATGGGAAAAAGAAGAAAAGATAAAATAAAAAGATCAAACTAGGGTGATGCACCAAGACTTAGATATAAAACATGATAGACCTATCTTACATATGCGATCTAAGGGCCTGTTCAACAATCTTCTATGCTCGAAATAACGATCATAAAAGGGGAAGACCTGAATAGTTTATTTCATGACATAAAATAATTTGCAAAGAGTTATATTGAAAGAAAAGAGTCAAGGACATGGTTCCAAATCAGCATTCTATTCAAATTATGGAAGTTGTAAACAAACTATTTCAGAAACAACACAGTATAAAATTATCAATAGTTAAGAGACATAAAGGACAAATTACAAGGGCATGGTCTATGTATCTTTTACAATTATCAAACAAAATAAAGTCTTGGTGTCTTCCTAATCCTTCTATAGATATTCTGAACTTAGCAATGATCATCTTTGCAATTGCCACTTCAATCGCTTACTAACTAGTAAAGAAGAAAAAACCTTTTTTTTTTGAACTTCACAAGAGAAGTAGTATATATAACCAAGGGTGTCCACCACTTGAAGATTATAAAAAGATATCCATCATGAATCATAATTCTTTCAACAATGATTCATTACGACCATTGTAACAAAATGATTCCCAAGCATGAATCCAGTTGCTTGCCAGCTAGATACATCCTCTACAAAATGATGGCAGTGGTCTCGATCAATACTGGGTGAACAAGTGTCACCCCTTAGTGAAAGCAATTAGAGCACATCGTAGTCTAGTAGCCTGGTGATTTCACCGCTTTTCCCTTTGTATATAGCTATGTCGAAGGAACACGTGGCGACATTTTGCAACTAATAGTTCATTCCCATTGTCCTTTGATGAGATCTTGCGATGAGAAGACATGTGGCAGTGCTTGAGGGGCCCACCAAATTTTGCATGGGCGAAGGCTACATGGTAGGAAGTCAGGGCCCGAAAGAGAGTTATATGGAAATAAGCCTAACATGCCCGATTTGTTAACATGTGGGAGCAGGTCGGGGCTCGGAAGAGAAGGGAAGGGAAGGTTTCCTTCAGTGGGTGATTCAGTGACACATGGCAGTACTGAACAAAGAATGCTGAAAGTTTGGCCTAAAGGTAATTTAAAATTATTGGGCACAATAGAAAGCTAAGTAAAGCACTCAAAACAACTTGAAGAGAGCATGGGGTATATTAAATATCCATAGCTTTTGGTGACTACTAGGGGCATTTTCGCTTGTGGAACGGTGAATCCAAAATTCTCTAGTTTCAAAACCTAGGCTTTATTCATTGGGAATTTGGAGTCAGAGCTTAGAAAGAGCAGCTAGTCAACCTTGGAAGATGTTGATATGGCACACAAGATTTTGTGTGCTTCGTGCAGGTCAATTATTTCTTTAAAAGACAACATTATAGATATCCCAGATCCATCCTCAAGCTAAAACATGATTTGATGTGTTATACCCTCAATGTCTTCGGTAGTAGGAGGATGGCTAAAACTCTAAAACACTAATAAATCCTACTTCCTTTCCTCAATTCTGGCCACAATCTACTCCATGGTAGCCATTGATTCATCTAGGAAAAAGTGAGAGGGCAAACCCATCTTGGTTAGTTTGGAAAATCTTGCCTGAATGTTGTTCATTGTTTACCCCAGTGTAACCAAGCATTGTTGAGCATGAAGGGTGGCCTCTTGGCATCAGATAAGCTCCCTTGCGACTGCAGTGGTTGCCTTTTGATACTTGATCCCTCCTTATTCTAGATCCTTTCTTGACACTATGTATAGCTTACCAAGCAGCCTTTTTGCCTCAAGAACTTTGTCCCCTATGGATTGTGGGAGTTGTTCCAATGTTCCATGCACATCTCTGCACAAATTTGCTACCTTCGCCATGAACCAGAGTGTGGGCTGGAGTGTTGTTCATAAAGCCTTGACCTTTTCCCAGTAGGAAGCATACAATTTTTAGGCTACTAAACAAAGGTCTGACTATGGAGTAGGAGCCTGAACGATCTCCTTCAAGGAATTAATTTCTACATCCTTCATCTCAATGTCTTGGGTTAATCTTGTAATTTTTTCCACGAAAGAGGTGAGCTTCTCCTTTAGGTCATTTTGTGTGGCCAACCACCTTTCATCAACCTAGTTTTTGGTTGCAGACTCTTGATCCAAGGAAAGCCTGAACCTCTTGATATCTTCTTGAAATTGATCCTGCACACTTGCATGGTTCGCCTCCTTTTCTCACACCATTTTCTCCAGATGGGCATCCAATTGTTGTAACTCTTTGATATTCTGTGAACCTCATGCTTTGAATGGGTCAAATTCTTAGATAATTTGTGATTTCTTTGTTGCAGTTCAACTATCTAATTTTACTCTTGGGCTTGTAATTTCTCAAGCTCCCTTTGCAAGCTAGCTAGCTCAGCCTGCATATTTTATGTGAGGCACACCTTTTTTGCTTCCTATGTTTTGTCCTTGGTCAACACAACCTCTAGCCTTGATTTGAAAACCTTGAGCTCGTCCTCCATATTTTTCAATTTGTGCCCAGACTTAAGGAAGTCCGTAGTCACCACCGGTAGCGTTTCCTCCATTAGCTTGACCTTGTCCTATGGTCGGGCAACATGCAAGTCCAGTCTCATGGCATGTATGTCATAGTGATCGGGTTGTATTTCCCCCTATGGTTTGACAATATTTGGATGCAGGATTGTGAAATTGAATGATTGTTGAGGCTCGTTAAAAATTGGATGGACTTTGGGCTATGTTGGCCTTTGCTTTTGGAGTTGGAGATCTCGAGCTTGCTTCGTTGTATCACTTTGAGACAAGAATTGAGCCGACGATTTGATGCGCTTACTTGCAAATGGTGCACCGAGAGGGACAACAAAAGGGAAAGAAAGGCACATGATGTCAGATGTATTCTTCTTCGGAAGGGGGACCATGAGCGAAGAGAAGGGAGGAGTATTCCAAATCCTTGGTGATGAAGGCATGGAGGGGCTCATGGAAAATGGTTGTGGCAAAGGAGATGTGTCAAGTTTTGATGGTTGTGATTGTTGAGTCAGAATCAACTCTAATGATGCAATGGAGAACACAACTTCAAACACCAACGAGGAAAAAGCCATGGATGTGGATGAGGATGTAGATGGGGTGGTTGAAGGGGATACAACTAGCGGCAGGGCAACCTGAGGGGAAGTGAAAGCCATCTGTCTGATATGAGAGGAAAGGGGAAAAACTCTCACAATCATTGAAGAAGGGATAGAGAAAGATGGGTTCAAACTCAGACCGATGGTTGTCACGGGGACTACAAAAGAAACAAGAGACCGTGAGCCAAGAAGAGAGGGAGATAAAGATATCTGAGCGGTCATTTTCATCCCCGATACTTGGCCGATCGTAACCTCTTGCAGACCATCTCCCGAAGCGGTATCAGTGCGTTGCCTTTTTCTCTGTGGAGGGATCTCCAAATCTACCACCTTTGTCAATTGTTGCATTGCTTCTTAGCTCTAGTGGTTATGGTCTTATTTTGTAGAAGGCTTTGTGTCATTGTCATAGGGGCACTAGCCTAGCAGTCAAGATAATTTTCAGATTACTGACTGACCAATTGCAGGCTGATTGTTTCATCGGTGGGTCTCCCTTTGGAGCACGTGTTGTAATCAGACTACACATGCAAAACTTTTGAAGTGGATGGTTCGAAGGTGAACACCGCCTCCTCTCCTTCCATCCATTAGAAGAGGGCATGGTCGGGGGCTATATCGATCTCTTGTTCTAGAGACATTCCTTGTATTCAAGTGGTGAGTACTACATTTTCCATTTATGGGGAGGTATATACATAACTCCCATTGTTTGACATCATGCCTTGGATGCATTGCTCTACTACCTTCTATTATAGATTTCCACATGGGAAATTTTGAGACATATATAAATCACCACAAGGGAAACACCAGGGGTTTTCATCATCAATCAAATTATTTTTCCGTACAGTCAGATATCTGTTTGAGCTTAGGTTAGCATTTGGTAGTGGAGTAGGTACCCGTACTATTTAACTTATTGGTACTTGAGGATTTGTGTGAGCACTTCCTTGGAATTGATTTTGTTGATAGGAGGGCCTTCTGCCCTGATAACCCTGATAGGTTAGCTTTGGAGGAGCAACCTGATTACACTTGATGATGGTTATTTCATTTTCCATAGCCCACAACATTTCCTTTATGTCGCTCATTTCATCCTTCGAGGAACTAGGTGCGACACTCTAAGGTGTGCTTGCATATGTGTACATATATTGAGGAGGAGCTAGTGCGGTAGGTGGTGTCGCCTGGGTGGAAGCTGGCATCTCGAGGAATATAGGCATGATGGGATGAGGTGGCAGATTCCCAATGTTGATCAGATTTTTCTCTTCCTTCATCGCTATGTTGTACGCATCCGGTAATGTGGTTCTACCAAGGGATTGAATCATCATGGAAATTTCAACGTTGACGGACTTCAAGTAAAACATGAATGCCAAGTCAGGTGGTGGGCGAATTGTAGCCTAAACTCTTTGCCAAGTTATGTGGAACCAAGCGTTGAAGTTAGTCAGGGCCTTATACAGGGCTCACTTGATGATCTGTAGCTGGTGATGCTAAGAAGATCTATCGCCATCATTTGAGAATCTCTGAAAAAAGGGGTCACCAAGCTGATCCCATGTGTTGATAGAGTTAGTCGGTAGAGTGTGATACCAGTCTGATGCTTTTCCTCTAAAACAGGTTGTGAGTAACCTCAACGCTATGTTTTCATCTATTACTCCATACACCAGACACACATCTGCAACATCTTGCAGATGTTCGGATGGTGTTCTCGATCCATCTCCGGTAAGTTTAGGAATAGACTTGTGGGAAGAGACCAGAATGGGGGCCCAAACAACACATTCTACTAGGGCAACAAGAGGATTCCTGACATCCCAAGCCACATAATTTTGATTGGCGATAGGCAACATAGCTGGTGGGGGGTTTGAGATATTTCTATGATGGGTTCTAGTTGGTATTGAGCCTAATGGAGGTACCAACAAACCAAGATTATTTACTATTTGGGATCTTGTGACAGGTCAATGGTTCATGTACTTGCTTAAATCTTAAGCATATCTTTTCGGAGTCCCATCGGGCGTCCTAGGAAAAAAAAATTGTTGATGCTAAAAGTTGGCAAGGTAACAACCTCTTGTGGGAAACTCAGCTTTAGGGGGGACCTACTGTGCCAGATTGAGTGACCTTTGAATTTTAAAGAAGTCAACTTCTTCTATAATTGGGGTTTTGAATGGGAAAATGAAGCAAATATAAAATAAAAGGATCTAACTAGGGCGATGTGCCAAGACTTAGATATAAAGCACAATAGACCTATCTTATAGATGCGATCTAAGGGTCTGTTCAACAATTTTCTATGCTCAAAATAACGATCATAAAAGGGGAACACCTGAATAGTTTATTTCATGAAATAAAATAGTTTGCATAGAGCTCTACTGAAAGAAAAGAGTCAAGGACATGGTTCCAAATCAGCATTCTATTCAAATTATGGAAGTTGTAAAAAAACTATTTCATAAACAACATAATATAGAATTATCAATAGTTAAGAGACAAAAAGGCCAAATTACAAGGGCACAATCTATGAATCTTTTACAATTATCAATCAAAATAATGGCCTAGTGTCTTCCTAATCCTTCGATAGATATTTTGAACCTAGCAATAAGCATCTCTGCAATTGCTAATTCAACCATTTACTAACTAGTAAAGAAGAGAAAACCTTTTTTTTTTAAACTTCACAAGAGAAGTAGTATATATAACCAAGGGTATCCACTGCTTGAAGATTGTAAAAAGATATCCATCATGAATCATAATTCTTTCAAAAATGATTCATTGCAATAATTGTAATAGAAAGATTCCTGAGCATGAATCCAATCGCTTGCCAGCCAAATACATCCTCTACAAACTGATGGCAGTGGTCCAAATCAATACTATGTGAACAAGTGTCGCCTCTTAGCGAAAGTAGTTAGAGCACACGGCAATCTGGTAGCTTGGTAATTTCCCCACTTTTCCCTTTGTATACAGCTACGTTGAAGGAACAAGTGGCAGAATTTTGCAACCTGTAGTTCATTCCCCTTGTCCTTTGATGAGAGATTGTGATGAGAAGACATGTGGCAACATTCTTATTCCTGGCAATGCGTGAGGGGCCTTCCAAAGTTTGCACCGACGAAGGCTACGTGGTAGACAGTCAGGGCCCCAAAGAGAGTTATATGGAAATAGGCCTAACATTCCCGATTTGTTGACATGTGGGAGTAGGTCGGGGATCGAAAGAGAAGGGAAGGGAAGATTTCCTTCGGTGGGTGATTCGATGACATGTGGCGATGCTAAACGAAGAATGCCAAAATTTTGGCTTGAAGGCCATTTAAAATTATCGAGAACGATCCTGGAAGCTGAGTAAAACACTAAAAACAACCAGAAGGGAGCATGGGGTATATTAAATATCCACAACCACTATTGGCATATCATGACACTGACATCTACATCAACACCATCAAAGCGATCATCTAGAAAAATACAAAAAAATAGAAGAAGAAAAAATGAAAAAAAACAAGTAGAGGGAAAAATATTGTCCAATGGTGAAAACCTAGTAAGAGAAATTATCTATGTGGAGCATTACACTTGGGGGAGAGTTCTCTCATCTCCCATGCCATTCATGTGACATTTCCTATGACATTTCCATCTATCCATCTAAGCCCCTATCATTCCCATCCATTTTCCCACCTACTTTGATCTTGATAAGGACTAAGGTACAAACATAAATCATGCTTCAGGAATTTTTTTGACATGTCTATCCTTTGGTTATACACTATTCATGAAATATCATAGCCTTCATAACATTATCCATGCCCATACCTTGGAGAAAATAAATTATTCCTATGCGACATAGTCCTTGGAGATCATATGCCAATAATCCTCATGTCTCCCATCCTTTACCAAAATCAATCCATTATCCTTTCATGCCTATTGTTGGGTTTGGTTTTCCCTTGTCATTGGTTTAAGGATTTTAATCTGCTTATCCAAGTTCCTTCCATAATCCCATCTAGTCATTCCAAATGCAATAAGTCTAATCCATACAATCTTACTATGCATCCTAACACATCATTCAAAACATTCTTTGGCTTTGTTTCTAGCCTTGTTGCAAACCTTGATCCTTTAGTCACATTATCGACATCCCCATGTTGTTTTGATATGTGTCCTTCCCACATCAAACGACGTCGTCATCATCCTCATCACTTGTGTCAATTGGTTTTTAGCTTAACTAGGAGCAAGATCATGGTTGTCCTTGGATTCTTGTGTGTGCTTGCTCACTTTCTTGTAGGAATCATTCATATGCATTTTTCATGGTCCTTATAGTATATCATCCATAATAGAATAAACAATTCCCCATATCATCCATAATAAAAGACAAAAAAAATATAAAACATTCGAAAAAGATAACAATCAAATATTCTCAAAAAGAAAATAAAATCATAAAACTATCAATAGACAAAAAAATCAAATATTCTCAATAAGAAAAAAAATCATAAAACTATCAAAAGAAAAAAAAAAAAATTCTCAAAAAGAAAAAATTAAAGCATGTCAAAAACACAAAAACATCCAAATAACCTTCAAAATCCCAAAAAACAGAGTCAAAGTCAGTCATGTCATTTTCCAACTACGTTGCCTCTCCGACTAAACATAGGAAGGGCCATCTTTCAATGTGCCCCCAAGGTCACCTAGGTTAGTTCTTTAGGGTTCATCATGTCAGTGAAATAAATCAAAAAATATGGTCAAACACACAAACAATCGTAAAAACATCAGACAAGTCACACATCAATAAGACAATCAAGCCAACACGTTCATCAAGTCAAAATAGTCAAATAGTCAAATTGTCAAAACAACCAAGTTATGTCTTATACAAGATGTGTCCTTCCTGAAACCAAACATTATCATCAAGTCAAACATCATCATTTACCTTATATAGGTGGTCACATGATTGAAACCAGACTTGACGTCTTATATGACATGTTTCCCTCCTAAAACCATGCATTGTTAGACACTCAACCTATCAATCACCTAAAATTCAAACAATCATATTTTGGCAAACACTCTGAATGGTCATTGACCTTGTGGTTTGTCTTGTCTTATCTTTTTTTTTTATTTATCTTTGAGTCATGTTACTAGCTTCCTCGAGGAAGTCCCATGAAGGATTTAGAGGAGCGATGATGTCTCTTGACTCTTTTCTTTGATTGTTGTTTGTGGATTGTCTTGGCAAAAATATTGTGGCAACTTGGCTTTTAGTATGAGCTAGGACATTCCTTGTCTGTGACTATCTGTTTTGCAAGTGGATGACCTTTTACACCTTGGTCTATGTCATACCATGGTGTTTTTTGTTTATTTGTGTCATTTTATCACCCAATGATGATTAGTGTAGAGTCTTGTTTGGCAAAATATGCATCTTTAAAGTTGTCTCCACTAACATCCATATCCTCCACGCTAACATTTCTTCTATGCCACTTATCTATTTTCCTCTTATCCATTTTAAGAGCATATCCATTTTCTTTGAACCCGCATGTCCTCTTGAGGGGGCATACCACAACCCTCCTTGTCATCCTTCCTCACCCCCTTTACATCGAGGCATGTTTTGACTGAATTTCTTTGACACAACATGATAAACTACATTGTATCAAAGATAGACAAAATGTAGACACTAAAAATTGTCCTAGGGTTGTGGTTTTTAAATTCTCCATCATTTCCCCTTTTGTCTTTGATAATTCAATAATTTTAATTATTTAATTATTTTCTAAAGTCATAATTCTTCAATTAATTCATTCATTTTTTAAATCTTTATTCCTCCTTGATTAATTAAATAAATTTTATTTATTTAATTACGCCACTAATTAAGTCCTCTTTTTTCTAAAATTAAATAAATTCTTCTTCTTCTTTTTTTTTTTCCACCTTCCAGTATAATTAAATAATTATTCATCAGCGTTTTCTCTGCTAAATTTCATTTATTTAATTTGGTCCACTCTCTTGAAAATTAAATCATTATTTAATTCAAAATGATTTCTTTTGTCACATTCTTCTATAATTATTTAAAATAATTATTTTAATTATTTAATTATTCATTGGCCACCTAAATTAAATAATTTTTATTATTTAATTTCTCCTAGATCACCTCTTTATCTGTGCCAATCTTATCTTTCACATCAAATCTTATCTCTTGCATCTCTTAATCTCTTGACATCTTAGCATTTTGGCATATTTTAGTCTTTGCTTGCTAGTTGCATAGTTGCATAGTGTAGCATTTTCATTCAAATCTTTGAATATTTGCTTTGGTCTTGGCATAATAATAGGTTGCTCACACAAAATTTGAGGGCAAACTACATATTGCAACAAATAGAGAAGGTGTAATGGAGGTTGAAGACTTTTGGTAAACTCTTTCCTTTTGTTTTCATGTTCTTCTCCTATGTGCTTCATTATTTACTTTGGGTTTAGTTTATTATGCTCCAATCTGCTAACTTGAAATTTTACCCTTAGTTACAGTCAACTTTCATTATTTGGCATCTAAAATCAAAGTTCTTAGTGAAATTATTACTAACATTGATAACTTTAAGAAACCCCCCTCAAGAAAAGATATAAAATCCTAGTGAATCTTTCATTTTTTTGAAAAGAATATTAGTTTTATTGGTGATTTTTTTACATCACTAAATTCTGTAGAAAATTTTGGTGAATCTTTAAAAATAATAGGAAAATGCATTAATTGTGATGACAATTTTGTCAAATCTAAAAATAATTCTCATGGAAAAGTAGGGGCCTGAAGATGGAAATTATTGATGGGTTGAAGGGGTAGACTATATATTTCCTTTCCTTCATTGTATTCTACAAGGTAAAATGTGCCCATGATCTATAATTCTCATGGGGCTCAAAATTTCTTTTAGATAATTGATCTAATGATCCTCATTGTACTTTGTAAGGTAAAATTTACCCACTATCTATCATGCTCATGAGACCCAAAATTATGGGGCCCATGAGCATTACAAATCATGGGTAAATTTTACGTTGTGGAATACAAAAAGGGCTATTAGATTATATTATAAATCAATGGTGGCAACTAAAGATTAGAAATATGGTCCCAAAGCAAGTAATAGTTATGATATATTATTGACGAATTAATAGAGATTTCTATTTAAATTTATAAAATTTAGGTGAATTTGATCTAATCATATATCGAATATTGTGGAAAAATTTTGAGTTAATTTTTTTAATAAAATAAATTATTTGGCAGTTTAAATAAGACTAATAAAATTTTATAAAAATGTGGCGATTCAAATCACGTTGTAGCTCAAACTATTAGCCAATTGATGAATATTAGCCACTTATTTTTTTAATAAGATAGCTACATTCCTTCATCAACTTTGTCTACTCCAAGAAATTTGATTTTATGATTTGAAGCTTACACTCTATACTTGTTAACCACATAACAACTCGAGGATCATCTTTGGATGAAATAATATCTTCTGAAGCAACTTTTTCCATACCCATTGCAATGATTTCAGCCAACATACGGTCAATTTGCAACCAATGTGTCCCTTCTTGTTTATAGTTAACCAACTCAAACTTGATTGAGTTCCTTAATAACACAAATTCATCATACACATTTTTTAATTTCCCAATCAAAAGAAGACCTTTTATTTTAAGATTTGACACCCAATTCTAAACAACCTTGCCATAATAGTTGTATTTTTTAATTCTACTCATCATTGCCTTCCTAGCCACTAAAGAAGCGCCTGATGAGAGTGATATGTCAAGGCTTTGAGGAAACTTAAAAGGAGTTCAATTGATTTCTTTAACTCATCTTTGTCTTGTTTATCCTTTTCCATTCTTTCCACCAATCTAGAGTCTATAAAAGGAGTTCAATTGATTTTTTTAACTCATCTTTGTCTTGTTTATCCTTTTCCATTCTTTCTACCAATCTAGAGTCTATAATATGAAAAATTATGAATATCTCCATCCCTATTGGGTGGACCCAAATCCACTTTAGTTATATTGTAATCCGCTATGGTAGCTTGATTGGGATCCTTTTGTACTGAAAGCTGGGCAACTTCCATAATTAGATGTCCGCTATAGTAGCCTGATTGGAATCCTTTTTCAGTTTTTAGTTGCCCGACTACATCTTCCTTTGGCAAAGTAACGGGTACCATTTTTCTTTTCTGAGAGACGGAATTTCATAACCAGAAAGGTGAAGATGGGGTACCATCAGGATTTTGAGAACTCCTGGGTTTTGAAAAATAGAAAGATCTATTGAGAGGAGGAGTTTTCATTGCACTCTGTGTTTATAGGGGAAAAGGTTAAGGCCTAACCTTTTTTCATGCTTTCCTCTAGCCTACCTTGAGATTGGTTAGGCTATTGAATATGAGTTTCCATACCTCTTCTTTCAATTTCTTGCCCTTTTATTTTGGTTGTGTCGCCCAGCTCCTATCCACTCAGCCTCAATAGAATCCATCGCACCACTGAAACATAGCCTTGAGAGTGAAGGTAACTGAAAATATCTGCGCACAAGCCTGCAAGACTTATTTCTCTCATGTGACACTCAGGCTAGATCTGCGCCACCTCCATGCCCTTCCATAATACTAGGAAATGTAACTCCAGAGGCGCATGACATTGATAGGCAGAATGCCTACGTTAGTGTGGGCGAGGGTGCCTGTGGCCTCGTTGACAAGGCACTCTCTGCCTGGTCGTATCTCAAGGTGACGGTCACGTTGGAGATAAAGGCTTCATTAAAGCACAGGGACAGGTGAGAGACAATGGCCTGGTTTGTTAGAATGTGGGACTTGTTTTCTTTATTCTTTCAGTTGTGAATATTTTTCCTTTGCAGCAGTCATGTTCACTGGCAGAGGCGATTCAATCTTCTCACTTTGAGTTTTATCGGGAGGAATTTTAGCTGGGTAAGTGATTGCCTCTGATATTTTCGTAAATGGAAAGACAACAACGTAATTTTCCAATAGAAGGTGTAGCTGATTCGGAAAGACAATGTCTATGGCATTGTTGCATGCAACGGGTGTCAAAAGCAATCAAGGAAAAAGTGGCACTATTCACAATAGTCAAATTATTCCATCTTCCTTTTAAGGCATCCTTTTAAGTTTTTGTGTGCAAAGTAAATAGGCGTTGTAACCACCTTTCATTGCTTACCTTGCATGTTAGGATGTAGGTAATTATTGCATGTGGTAGTTTTAATTATTCCTCAATTGGTGCATTGAACCGGTCAAAGAAGGAGCTACCTCCTACAAGCCTGCGTTTCAGTGGCTTCTTTAAGAAATGGCCAAACCCTCCACATAGCTCAACATTTCTTGTTATAACATTTAGTTTTAAAGTTAGCATCTTCCTTCACTAACTATTAAAATTTAATGTTAAACTTTTAATGTAAGTTGTGATCATAAATTGTTTGTAATGGGAGAAGTTTTTTCATTTTGACATAGCTTTTAGTGGGAAGTTGAAATTTTAATTGTGAATAGTTGGTATAAAGCTCTTTTTGTTTCAGAGACTTTGACATTAAGACAATGTGAAAAATGTGTTGTTTAACTCATATTTTGTCTCCTCATTTAACAACAAAACTTTATGTTTCTAAGTGCAAAATTAGGCACGTATGCTTATTGTATCTTTTGATTAGCTATTCAAAACTGAGTAATAATTTTGTGAAAGTGAATATTACTTGCTCATTTAATTGGAAATGATATCGTACTCCATTATAAAGTGCAATTATTCATTACATTGAAATAGTTGTATGCACTATAATATATAAAGTGCCAATTTAGGGGGGATAAAAATAATCAAGGGGTTGTCATTGTTATTGTGTCTTGAACACTTTATATTTCTTTTACATTTCTTCCATGATTTTAAGTTTTTAACTCAAAGAATATGGAATGAATGAAAAGAATGATTGAAAATATTATCAACTTACCCACCATCACCTGTTACATAAGATTCCAAAGACGCTCCATTATAGAGAATCAAGAGACTTTAGCAGAACATCACTTAATGCATCAAAATTCAAAAATGCTTCATCGAGAGCATCCAAATATTCTTTATCACTTTTTTGGTACATGCTCTACACCAGTCTGCACGTGGAGCATTTGAGAAACATTCAAAAAAGTCATCATTATCTTATGGGGGTCTACGTAGTCTCTCATTATATCATTTCTCTCTTGGAGAGGGTCTTTTGTTTCCCACGGGGTTTTTCTTCTTTTCTCCACTTTATGAGAAATTTTTAAATGAGTACCTATCATGACCTAGTAGTTGGGACTCATCATCATTTATATATTACTCCCTAAGTTAGACTTAAGGGGGCAACTATGTAAATAGAGCCATTAGATAACTACGTAAGTTGTCACCACCTTCTAGTTTGACTTATTCACATTTTTTAAAGTTTACTTAGGCTATTCTAGAGTTTTGTCTCACCTCATCTGATTGAGACAAGTGTCCTCACTATGTGAGAAACCTCTTACATGGTCACTTTGCACTCATAAGAACACTTTCCATGTAAGTTAACAATTGTTCCATCATTGAAGGGTGATTTAGTCGTTGTGTTCAACTTGACTACCTTCACCACTTTGCCTATATAAGTAAGGTTACATTGTACATTCCATTTAACTCCTTTATCAACTCTTTGATTATAAAAAATAGGCTTATTGTATGCAAGGATTTAATGGAAGTTTCTAGTTTTTCCTTTATGATCTTGGAAATAATAATATTAGATTCTCCACTCATCCCTCAAAAAACCAAAATAATAAATAGAAATAATGTTTTCTCCAATCATTATATTATTCCCACTCCATCGATTTTTCCCTCACTTCTTACTAATCCTAACATTTCAAGAAAATGGATCTTATATTTATCCCAGCCTCTTTCTAAGTAGCCCTAAAAAACTAACAAAATATTTCTCCTAAAACTTATGCCCATATTGAATCCCATATCTACTTAAGATTAAGCATTCTTCTTCCAACGCTAAATACCAAGGAAATTATATTACACTCACTTCTATGCCTCTCATTAATCCACATTCCTCTATACCACCCATGTTGTAGATATAAGCTAAACCTAAAAAAAATTGGGTTTTGAAACCCTTACTAGACATGCCTATTCTTTGAACTACATTTAATTTGGGCCCTCTTGCTCGCAATGTACCCACTAGTCTTTTGGAATTATATTTTCCATGGATCATATTGCTTCACTTTATCTAAAATATTTTGAGGATAATTATTTCCTTAAAGATGAGGCATAGACTATATATAAATTGGTTGAATTCACTTATGCCCCTTTGCTTCTCATATGCTATTTTTGTGACTTTTTTTCCCTAAAAATTATTAGATGATGCAAGGTCACGTTTATGGGTTTATTACAATGTATGAGGTTAAGAAAAATGTATATTCATTTATGCCTCCATCCCCATTGTATACTTCTTCTATTTATGTGTTTTCTTTATTATTTTAGAATATTGTAAATTTAAAATAGTGCCTCTAAAATTTTTTTATCATGTTAACCAAAATATGCATCCTACTACATTTATGTTCATGCCCTTCTATGTTAACATATTTTCATTCTACTTTATTCCTATGAATGTGGGCCTAACGCAAAGCATTTAAATAGTTCAACTTCAGCATATTGACCCAAAATCATAGTTATCTTTTTTGTGTGGTTGAGATGTGTCATTTGACCTCTTGTTTGTGTTATTCTATGAAGTTGGAGATGATGGTGCTTTACTTTGATCATTCTAACCCATAAAATTGTAGCAAGCTTTGTTATTTTGGGGATGATCCAAAGCATCAACATGATTCACAATATATCCTTGTGCATTCCTTATCTTTTTCCATATGTACTTGTGTGACTTTATAATTTTTGTTGATGAAAAATATTATAATGCTTCGAACCCACTTTCCTCATGTTGAACCAAAAGCATACCATCTTTTGTTTTAATTCTTTTGGCCATTTTCTTGCACCATGAACGAAGACATGTGATTATTGCTCTTATCCTTTTTATCGCCTATAATTTATTTTAAGCTTGTTGTTACATTATGATTGTTATGATTTATCTTTATATGTTACTTGTGTGATTGTTATTGCACCATCTTTCTTTATTTGTGTTGATTGTAAGAAATATTAAAACTACAAAACACATCTCCCTTTTTCTATTATCACAAAATAATTCATTTCTAAATTCTTATACTTGAGTGGTTATTTAAATGAAAAAACATCTAAAGCTACGTTTCCTTAATAATTTATTTTCTCACAATTTAATTACTTTATTTTTTTTCATGTTATACATACCCTTATGATAAATAGTATTTCTAAATCACATAGGCTCCTCATTAGTTTCTCTATGTTATATTTTTAAATGTTCCCGACAACCAGTGAAACACTCCAATCTTTTAGATAGGACTAAAGTGCCACACTCATGAATGCTTACTCCCCCAACATTCAAAATCATTTTTCCTCACCAAAGCTTATTTTTTCACATCCAAAAACCCTATTCCACCTCCAACACTAAACATATGTAAGGGTTTCATATATGAATGAATTTTAATTAAAAAATAAAATAAAAAATAGATGAAGATGGTATGTAATGAATACACGCAATGTAAATCTCATATGACATAACAAAAATTGTTAGATTTTCATTATTGTCTTACTACACACCATCTTGCAATTAGAACTTTTACATACATCTCAAACATTTCATAATATAAATACTGGATGAGTTGAAAAAAAACCTAATTGAGAATGATCTCCAAATCCATCACAAGCACCAATTTACCCCAAAATAGAAGTTACTTACGCAAGCAAAGCACCTTGCAAAGCACATATGCAGAGGGTGTTGAGAAAGATTACAAATTATTTCTAAAATGTTATAGAAGATGTCATCCATAATCATACGAAAAATTAACATAACAACTACACAAACCATTTCTATTTTATATAGTCTCCATATAGGTAGGTGGGGAGGGGCTTATCTTTAAATTTAGGTTTACAAAAAAGAAAACCGGTGGGCTGCCCGATGAAATGTTTAATTACTTTTTAACATTAAGCAACGATCGACTACTATTTTGACAGAAAATACAAATTACAAACGCAGGCGATCGTTGAATAAAACTGGTGCCGTCCATTTTAATAATCGACCTTATTAAAGCTCTCATGTCAATCTTCGAAGACCGCGGTGGTCACAGACGCTTTAACGATGTGTGCCGTGACAATCAATTAAGGCTGACATAAAGAAGACCATGTTTTCCAGTGAAGTGATTACAAAAACAAAATACTCATGAAAAGAAGATGAAGATGAACATGTGGGCCATTCATAAGAGAAGGGAGAAAAAGCTATGGCGGTGGATTTAATGGAGTTTGGGGAGGAGTTCTAATGAAGCATGTTCGCGTGACTTTCAACCGGAGCTTCTGGGGTTTATTACCTGCACTCTGAATATCAAGAAACACAGTATTAAGAATATTAATGGCGTTTATGGTGGAATCTTCGTTTGCATACTCCACATATCCACAACCCCCTCTGGGTAGTAATGCCATGCGCACTACTGTCCCGCAACTTTCACAGTGAGTCCTCAATGCCCCCTCCATCGATAGATCAAGTCCACGATTTTGAACTGTTACACAACGCCTTAAGTATACCGTTTCCGGGAACCTTGTAATCAGAAAACTATCATGAACGTTGGAATTATCAGCCAGCCACGCGGGCCATTCAGAAGGATCCATGCCACCCCTGCAATAGGATCCCTTAGAATTCTTATTATATTATATGTAGATGCACGCAATTCTAATGCTCAAAATATAATCTGATAAATTATACGTCTAAACTTTGGATGAGAATAGACAGTTTGAATAAAGAAATATATTCTGAACCCAAGAAACGCAGCCATTTGTTTCTTACCAGACTGTAGAAAAAGCATTCAATTTCTAATACAACGGCCATATCTATGGTTATTGACAGAGTAGTTACCTGTTTAGCTTTGGAGGCGGAGGAGACGAGTGCTACTCTCCACCCCACTTTCGATGAATCCTTCAATTGCTCGCTCTCTGAAAGGAAAGGAGAGCCATTCTATTTATTTCCATACAAGCGATAGGCGAGTCGTTTTCCTTTACCTGGCGGGTGGTATTTAGACCGTCGGAATTAAATATATGTATATAGTTTATTTGCAATAAATTATCATATTCTTTAAGCTTAAATATATAGAGTTTAGTTCCAAAAAATTGTGATTTATTCATAAAGTTTATATATATAATTTTGTTTTGATAAGTTTGTGATTTGTATTTATAATTAAACTTTGTTGCATAAGATTTACTTTTTAAAGTTGCTATATTTTTATGCATATATATTCTTATTTATATATTTGTATATATTTATGAATTTTTTATGCTTTTTTTTTAATTTATTTTTATTTGTTTTCTTTTTATTTATTTTGTTCTTAGAATCATGTGTAAGGGACCCTTCCCTTCCCCTTCCTCTCCCTTTTATTTGGTGTTAAGTCTACAATCAACCATTTTTTCTCCTCTTGCTCTCTACCATCCTGATGATGGATCATGGCGTGTGACTTGAAACATCGACGCAAAAAATTCCAACACAATCAAATCTAGAAAGAAGACTAAACTATACTATGAATTGTGAAAGCTTATATCACTAAAGGTTTTAGAAATCATAGGCAACCTAAATTGATGAAAAGTGAATTTATGCAATTTGATTAAACTGCTATATATATATATATAACTATTTTATTCTAATGATAGATTATGGAGTAGAATTTGAAATGTTTATAAAGAATTTTTTACATAATTTAATTAAGACATCTTTTCAAGTTAATTTTATTGGTTATGTATTGATATATATATATATATATATATATATATATATATATATATATATATATAAACTATGGTTAGAAAACTATTTATATATGTGTTTATTAGTCATCTAATAGCATCTTTAGTTATTCTCATTAGTGATGATGACGCAATCACAAACTCACAGTTTGGAAGCAATTTGGTGGTTCTCCTTCACTCTCTATCTCTCGGATGCCAAACATCTATAGGAAGTTCTCGTTCATTTGGTTATAAAACTGAGACTTCGCCACTATTTGTAACAGAAATGAAACAGAAAACAAATGAAAACAATATCCTTTACTTCACTTATCTGCTCCCTTAACGGTTCTTTCTTTCACCACCCTCCTCCTTATTGGCCTTCGGCCTCATATCTTGAATCGAAGAAAAATGAGGTGGGGGAATGACCACTTATTTCTCTAAGTCATTTGATAATGTCCTAAGAACCATAATTGGATTGACTATCAACTTAACAAGGTGAGTCAATTCTCAATGAGGAGGACTTAGGAAGGGGGTTCACCACCAAGAAAATGCTTCAAAAGAAAAATAAGCAACCAACCTACAAAACCTAGTTATGCAAGCCAAATGAGGGATGCCAATGATGAAATTTTGCAACAAGATAGGATATGTTTACCTGGGAAGTATGGAGATGTGACGAGGATTCCAGAAATCCAAAGAAGCTGTTAAAATATGTTATGGAGTACAAAGACACCCTTACTGTTGTCTTAGTCTCATTGTTGTTTCTCAAGGAAGGTGTGAAATATTCAGATGCTGGAATCGGATCTAAAATAATTTCTGAAAAATATGTTCGAGAGGATTAATATGCCCTAGGTGGTGACTTAGTCCTATTTGGAATTTCTAAAATCTCTAAACGTGGTCCTAAGGTCCAAGGTCTGAACTTCCTTCTTCTCCAATCTTAGGTTCTAAAATTTCTGAATCTGGCCTCTAGGTGAGTTTATGTGAAGATGACAAATTTGTAATGCAACTTTGCACTCCAAATGATCTTCAAGTCTTCAACCTAAATCTGCAATCACAAACATGCAAGAGGGAAAAAAATTGTTGATTGTTAGTTAATCTGGGTTAGCCTTAGTCAAACCCCTTGTTGGTAATTAAACCTTGAAATGAAATAGTGGAGGGAAATGATGAATGAACAAACTACTATGTTGCAACTCACCAAACCCTTATTGTAAAGTCTGCAAACTTGTGTGAAGTGGCTAGCTTGAATGTAGATTTTGAATCAAGGGAATGATTTGATAGATCTTTCTTGAATTGCTTGCTTCAATCAAAACCCTACATTACAAATGTTAGCTCTAAAACACACATGATGCAACGATATCCTTAATATGATGCTTGAATCTTGATGATGGCTCCAAATGTTTGATGAATTGCTCTTGAATTCTCTTGTGAACTCAATTATGCTATTATGAATGCTCTCACAAAAAACTTGGATGAAATCAATGAATGAACCTTGTATTTATACTTACCTATGCTTAATATCCCGAAATTGCATCACACCAAGACAACATATGAATTCATTAAATAAATGAGGCTAAATCTCACCAAGATTTTAAATTAAATCCCAAAAATACCTAAAGGGGGACTAAGACGACCTAGGTGGCATCTTAGTCCCAAGGCTCAAATCGCATGGCAAAAACTCCAAAAAGTGACCTTTTCAGATGTATTCAAAATCAAGGTCCCAAGACCCTTGGGGGACTAAGACACCCTAGGTGGTATTTTAGTCCCAACCCAAAAATCAGGGACACACAAACAAAATCACTAAATGATCATTTTCCCTTTGATGATTGTCGAAATTAGCCAGAAAAAGATGTAGTTTATTAGGCTTGTGGATGCAAAATAGGACCAATTAAGACATAAATAAGGATAAATAAAGCAAGGTAGGCCCAAACAAGTGAAAAAATGCAAGGGTATGCATTTTAATACACTACATTTAGCCCCCACTTTAGTGAGAGGATGAACTTGCTTCAAACTCACATTAGAGTAGCCAACCACACAATCAAGAGGGGTTCAAATGTACAAATGCTAGTAAAATATGATGAAAATAATTGAGAGGGATGATCAAGCACCTAGGATCAAGATTCTATGTCAGACCAACATATGCACAAAGGAACATACATGTGGATGATATATGAAGCCATTATCAAATCACAAACGTACACCATCAAAGATAAGAAAAAGAAAAAGGAGTAATGCAACAGATCAAGCTTTGACTGGTCATCCAATGCGGTGGACCCGATCTAGGCTGAAGGTTTACAAGTGGAACGTTCTGTCCACCATGTAAATAGAAGCACATGCTCGCAAGGGCTATTGAAGATAGTTGTCCACTAGGTGAGCCCCAGGGGACCATATCAAAGCCATACCTCCATGAATTTAATACAGAACAAAAGATGCAATGCAACAAGAAAGAGATGTTTGAAGGGATTTTTCTTAGTTTGTACGAGGTCTCTTCTTAGGGAACATTGTGCTTAATGTCTCAAAGAGAGGACAAGTCAAATAAATATCATGCTCGAGCAGAGAAAATCAAACCCAATGACACCACCAAGAAAAGGACGCATCACAAGAAGAAAAAAAATTGCACAATGAAACATGAGTGTCGATGTATGCCCTCACTTTAAAGTAGTTGATAACACAATTGTTGTGACAAATTACTTTAAAGTAGAAGAAGATGTTGACTTCGTTTGTGGCATTTGTCCTTGATGTCAAAACTGTCCTGGGTTGGTGCCTTGGAAGAATTTCTTAGTCTAGTCTTATTATGGCATTTGATTGGCACAGTTGATATCTGGCATTCATCTGACATTGGCATATTTACTTCAGGTTGATTATTTAAGGTCTTGATCACTATTGTGATTATGGCTTTGTGAATTTTACGTGAAATCAGTCTTTATCTCTTCACAAATTTTTGGATACCATTGGACATATTATATAGCTCTGGATATCAATGAGGTGGAAATTTGGTTTTGGTCATAGGTAAACAAATTGATAATTGTCTTTTCATATGGTTTTGTGTTTATGGCATGGGTGTAAGGCTTACTAAAATGAACATGTATATCAGATTATACTACTCAACACAAGTCCTTGAGTATACAATGGAATTATAAGGTGGCAATCGACTTTGATATTTATTGCATATCTTCTGGCTTTGGATACTATTTGGCACTCTATATTGTAGTGCACTTTATATTTCTATTAGGTCTCATCATGGTTAATTAACATGGCTTCAAAGGCTAACAACAGGTAAAAGAATTGGTAAGGCCGCAGACGTTAATGTGCCTTACTGTGATACCGTTGGTAGTTAAGCCAGTGATCGCGGTAGTGCGATGGAAACCGCTAGCACCACGAGCTATTACGATGTTAACTGCGGTAATACAGTGTAAACAGTCAACGACAAGCAAAAAGGTACCGCTATACCGCGAGCAGTTTGAAGTTTGACTGTGGTAGTGCAGTGATAGTTGTTAGCGGCAAGTAGACAGTTATCGCTACACCACGGACTGTCAGAAACTTAACCAAGGTAACGTGATGGAAATGGCGAGCGGTAAGCAAGACTGCTACTGCTGTATCGTGGGTAGTCCAAAGCGAGACCACGGTTGGGTGGTAAAGGATGTGGTAATAGTTAGTGTTAGTCACCGCTTTACCGCGGGTGCGATAGCACGGTTGAGGAAGAAAATCATTTGTTGAATCTTTTGGGAAGCTTAGGTCACTATTATGCTTCATTGTTCGAGGGTTTGGAACCCTAATTTGGTCGCCGTCATGATAGTTTGCATTCAGCCTTTTCATTGAGAAATTTGTAGGGTTACTGAACTTTGAAAACATATAAGGAAGAAAGGAAGACCATGACAATGGTCATTTCACCTATCGATCTCTTGCCATCATATGGAAGCTCAAATGGGAGAAGAGCACGAGCTACTCTGTCTCTTCGCAGACCTGGTAAATCTCTAATGGGAAATGTTTTTTTTTGGTCTTCACAGGTATTCATCTATTTTATCTTTACAGAACCATTACCTTCTCTTATAAGGCTAATACAGTTGAAGAGTTGGTTTATTATAGATCTTATGCTATTTTGTTTTTAGCATTGCTTGTGCAGGCTGCTTGAGAGAACACGTTTTAGTCTGACTTCTATATTTGCCCAATGCTTGAGTACTCCTTTCAAGAGACATTATTCAGATTGATCCTTCCTTCTTGATAATGGTAACATTTGTCACTGTTGCTCAACTATAGCATGGTAACATGATAATCATCTTTGTTTTATTCTCTGGAAAAGAAAAATGAGCAACTATTGTAACCTTCCTTGAATGTAATGATGAAATCTATAATCAAAAGAAAATGGAGAGATTAGGGCTCTAATATAAAGAAAAAATAGAAAGAGAAAAATTAGGGTTTAACTGGTTCTTTTGTGACAATCCATGAAAAGAGCATAAAAATAGAAAAAGAGAGTTGAGAACATAGAGAGAAGAAAAATGAGAAATATTTGAAACAAAAGGGAAAACTTGTGATAATACATCATAGTGAGTGCATTGAAAAATATTGAGCTCTGACATTGAAAATCGAAAATATGAGTCGATAATCAAGCTGACTTAAGCCTTGATAATGCCTGAAATTCTGAAGGTTCATTTTGGAACTTTGAGGATTTTAGTTATTGTCTGTCAAGAGGCACTTGATAGATAAAAGAGAAACAGAGAGATCCTCTGTATTATTGTATGATTTACTAAAATGGTAAAAGGGTTGGTGCTCCTTTCGATTGGTGTATCTGAATGAGGGGTTGGTGCTCCTTGAGATTGGTGTCTTTAAATGAGGGGTTGGTGCTCCTTGAGATTGGTGTCTCTAAATGAGGGGATGGTACTCCTTGAGTTGGTGCTCAGAAAGTAGCCTATAAGGAATTGTAAGTAGTGGTTTTTGATATTAAGCCAATAAGGCAATTTAGGATTGGTTTTTCTACCCCAAGAGGGTTTTCCACTCGGCAATTTCCATGTGTCTCATTTGTGTGATTTATGTTTATCTTGCATAATATTTCCTTTAATCATTTACGTTATTGTGCTCATTATGTTTGTCAATGCTCTAATACTTCAAGGCTGTTTAAAAGTTTAAAGTCAATTTGCTCAAGTTTGTCATGCAAATTTAGATTGTGCAAATCTGATGCAAAATGTCTTTCATAAAGTGAATTAACTTCTGCATTTTGTGCTCATTATATGAATGCTCAAAATTTTGTCAAAAGCAAGTCAAAGTTGCATATTATGAAGCTTTATAGTTATGTTGATAAAGCACAACAAGATTGTTCATAAAGCTTTAATTGAACAATATCATATGATGCTTTTAAAATGGGTTGTAAATGTTAGTCAACTCTCATGTCAATCTGAACTGAAATATTAATGCTCACTTGCTTAATCAAATATGTCTCTTTGGGTTAACTGAGTAAAAGTTAACATTGCTCCACTTTGATTCACCCTCCGCCACTCTCAGAGTGAATCCACTTCCAACAGAAGATATGAGAGCTTATTCCAAAATCCGTATGCCAAGTCATCTATTTCCAATATCGACATCATGCAATAGGATGGAAGGGTTCACCAAAATGAACCAATGAAAAATGAGGCGGGAGAATGCCCACCTAAATCTCTAGGTCATTCAATAATGTCCTAAGAACCCTAATTGGATTGACTATTAACCTCACAAGGTGAGCCAATTTTCAATTAGGAGGACTTAGGAAGGGGATTCTTTCAGCTTTTAGGGGTTCACCAACATGCAAATGCTTGGAAAAGACAAAAAAACATTCAACCTACAAAACCTAGTTATCCAAGGCAAATGAAGGATGCCAATGATGAAATTATGCAACAACAAGATAGGATGTGTGTACCTGGGAAGTCTGGAGATGTGACAACAATTCAAATGCAAAGAAGCTGTCAAAATATGCTATTGAGGAAAAATACACCATTACTATTGTCTTAGTCCCGTTGCTATTTCTTGGGGTAGATGCGATATCTTCGGATGCTAGACTAAGATTCCCTAGGTGGTGACTTAGTCCTATTTGGAATTTCTAAAATCTCTAAATATTGTCTTGACGTCCAAGGTCTAAACTTCCTTCTTCTCCGATCTTAGGTTCTGAAATTTCTGAATCTGGCCTGTAGGTGAGTTTCTGTCAAGGTGACAACTTTGTAATGCAAATTTGAAACTTTTCACTCCAAATGATCTTCAAGTCTTCAACTTAAATCTGCAATCACAAACATGCAAAACGGAAAAAAATTGTTGATTGTTAGTGAATGGGGGTTTGCCTTGGTCAAACCCCTTGTTGGTAATTAAACCTTGAAATGAAATAATGGAGGGAAATGATGAATGAACAAACTACTATGTTGCAACTCACCAAACCCTTATTGTAAAGTCTGCAAACTTGTGTGAATTGGCTAGCTTGAATGTAGATCTTGAATCAAGGGAATTCTTTGATAGATCATTCTTTAATTGCTTGCTTGAATCAAAACCCTACATTACAAATGTTAGCTCTAAAACACACATGATGCAACGATATCCTTAATATGATGCTTGAATCTTGATGATGGCTCCAAATGTTTGATGAATTGCTCTTCAATTCTCTTGTGAACTCAATTATGCTATTATGAATGCTCTCACAAAAAACTTGGATGAAATCAATGAATGAACCTTGTATTTATACTTATTTATGCTTAATATCCCGAAATTCCATCACACCAAGATGACATATGAATTCGTTAAATAAAGGAGGCTAAATCTCGCCAAGATTTTAAATTAAATAACAAAAATACCTTAAGGGGGACTAAGACGACATAGGTGGCATCTTAGTCCCTAAGCTCAAATCGCATGGCAAAAACTCCAAAAAGTGACCTTTTCAGGTGTATTCAAAATCAAGGTCCCAAGACCCTTGGGGGACTAAGACGCCCTAGGTGGTATTTTAGTCCGGACCCAAAAATTAGGGACACACAAACAAAATCATTAAATGATCATTTTCCCTTTGATGATTGTCGAGATTAGCCAGAAAAAGATGTAGTTTATTAGGCTTGTGGATGCAAAATAGGACCAATTACGACATAAATAAAAATAAATAAAGCAAGGCGAGCCCAAACAAGTGTGAAAATGCAAGGGTATGCATTTTCCTGCACTACATTTACCCCCCACTTTAATGAGAGGATGAACATGCTTCAAGCTCACACTAAAGTAGCCAACCACACAATCAAGAGGGGTTCAAATGTACAAATTCTAGTAAAATATGATGACAATAATCGAGAGGGATGATCAAGCACCTGGGAAGAAGATCCTATGTTAGACCAACATAAGCACAAAGGAATAGACATGCGAATGATATATGAAGCCATACTAAGATCACAAACGTACACCATCAAAGATAAGAAAAAGAAAAAGGAATAAGAAAAAGGAGTAATGCAACGGATCAAGCTTCGACTGGTCGTCCAATGCGGTGGACTGGATCTAGGTTGAAGGTTTACAAGTGGAACATGTTGTCCACTATGCAAATAGAAGTAGATGCTCACAAGGGTTATTGAAGGTAGTTGTCCTCTAGGTGAGCCCCAAGGGACCATATCAAAGCCATACCTACATGAATTTAATATGGAACAAAAGATGCAATGCAACAAGAAAGAGATGTGTGAAGGGATTTTGCTTAGTTTGTGCGAGGTCTCTTCTTAGGGAACATTGTGCTTAATGTCTCCAAGAGAGGACAAGTCAAATAAATATCACACTCAAGAAGAGAAAATCAAACCCAATGACACCACCAAGAAAAGTACGCATCATAAGAAGAAAAAAAATTGCACAATGAAACATGAGTGTCGATGTATTCCCTCACTTTAAAGTAGTTTCTAACACAATTGTTGTGAGAAATTTATTTAAAGTAGAAGAATATATGAGAGCTTATTCCAAAAGCCCTATTCCAAGTCATCTATTTCCAATATTGACATCATGCAATAGGATGGAAGGGTTCACCAAAATGAACCAAAGAAAAATGTGGTGAGAGAATGCCCACTTAAATCTCTAGGTCCTTCAATAATTTCCTAAGAACCCTAATTGGATTGACTATCAACCTCACAAGGTGAGTCAATTTTCAATTAGGAGGACTTAGGAAGGGGGTTCTTTCAACTTTTAGGGGTTCACCACAAAGCAAATGCTTGGAAAAGACAAAGAAACAATCAACCTACAAAAACTAGTTATGCAAGGCAAATGAGGAATGCGAGTGGTGAGATTATTCAACAACAAGATAGGATGTGTGTACCTGGGAAGTCTAGAGATGTGACGAGGATTCCATAAATGCAAAGAAACTGTCAAAATATGCTATGGAGGAAAAATATAGCCTTACTATTGTCTTAGTCTCGTGGCTATTTCTTGGGGTAGATGCGAAATATTCGGATGCTAGAACTAGATCTGAAATAATTTATAAAAAATATGTTCGAGAGGACTATCATGCCCTAGGTGGCAACTTAGTTGTGTTTGGAATTTCTGAAATATTTGAATGTGGTCCTGAGGTCTAAGGCTTGCACTTCCTTCTTCTCTGATCTTAGGTTCTGAAATTTTTGAATTTGGCCTATAGGTGAATTTTCATGAAAATGTTAACTTTTTAATGCAACTTTGAAACTTTGCAAATTTTCACTCCAAATGATTTTCAATTCATCAACTTAAATCTTTAATCACAAACATGCAAGAGAGGAAAAACTTTTTGATTGTTAGTGAATGGGGGATTTCCTTGGTCGAACCCTTTGTTGGTAATTAAACCTTCAAATGAAATAATGAAGGGAAATGATGAATGAACAAATTGGTATGTTATAATTCACTAAAACCTTCTTGTAAAGTTTGCATACTTATTTCAAGTGGCTAGCTTGAATGTAGATCTTGAAACAAGGGAATGATTTCATAGATCTTGCTTCAATTGCTTGCTTGAATCAAAACCCTACATCATAAATGTAAGCTCTAAAACACACATGATGCAACAGGGTATGTGCAGGATCATGATGGGCCAAAAAGTGGTGATATGTAAGCCATATGATGGTCCATGTGGCTGACGACTTTTTCTTTTACCCAAAATTGATGAAACGAAAAGGGTTTTTAGAGGAGCTTCTCAACTTTCCACCAATATAAATTATACTTTACTTTGAAATTAATAAATAATTATTATTCATTTTTTATTAGAATTATGAATAAATTCTTGATTGATAGGTTGATTGAAAAACATCTATAACTTTCAAATGGTATCACATTTTTTGAATATGAAACTTTGATTTTTTGTCTTTTTATTGCCACTTAAGGGCCTATTTTTTCCATGATGATCCTGCACATACCCAACAATCTCCTTGATATGATGCTTGTATCTTGATGATGGCTCCAAATGCTTGATGAATTATTCTTGAATGCTCTTGTGGACTCAATTATGCTATTATGAATGCTCTCACAAATGGTTTGGATGAAATCAATGAATGAACCTTGTATTTATACTTATCTATTCTTAATATCCCAAAATTACATCAGACCAAGCTGACATATGAATTCAATAAATAAAGGAGGCTAGATGCTGCCAAGATTTGAAATTATATCTTTAAAATACCTTAAGGGGGACTAAGAAACCCTAGGTGGCATCTTAGTCCTAAGGCTCAAATCTTAGGGCATAGACTCCAAAAAGGGACCTTTTCAGGTGTATTCAAAATCATTGTCCCAAGACCCTTGGGGACTAAGATGCCCTAGGTGGCATTTTAGTCCCAACCTAAAAATCAGGGACACAAACATAGAATCATTAAATAATCATTTTCCCTTTGATTATTGTCGGGATTAGCTAAAAAAATATGTAGTTTATTAGGCTTGTGGATGAAAAATAGGACCAATCAATACATAAAGAAGGATAAATAAAGCAAGGTAGGCCCAAACAAGTGTGAAAATGAAAGGGTATGCATTTTCCTACACTATATTTAGCCCCCACTTTAGTGAGATGATGAACTTGCTTCAAACTCACACTAAAGTACCCAACCAAACAATCAAGAGGGGTTCAAATGTACAAATGCTAGTAAGATAGGATGACAATAATCAAGGGGGGTGATCAATCCCCTAGGATCAAGATCCTATGCCAGACCAACATAAACACAAAGGAACATGCATGCAGATGATATATGAATCCATAATCAGATCGAAAACATACAACATCAAAGACAAGAAAAAGTAAAAGGAAAAATGCAACAGATCAAGCTTCGAATGGCCATCCAATGCGGTGGACCGATTCTAGGCTAAAGGTTTACAAGTGGAACATTTTTTCCACTATGCAAATAGAAGCACATGCTGACAAGGGCTAGTGAAGCTAGTTTTCCACAAGGTGAGCCCCAGGGGACCATATCAAAGCCATACCTCCATGACTTTAATAAGGCACAAAAGATGTAACACAAGAAGAAAGAGAGATGTTCGAAATGATTTTTCTTAATTCATGGAAGGTCTCTACTTAGGGAACATTGTGCTTAATGTCTCCAAGAAAGTACAAGTCAAAGAAATATCACGCTCTCGAAGGAAATCAAACCCAATGACACCACCAAGAAAAGGATGCATCGCCAGAAGAAAGAAAATCACACAATGAAACATGAGTGTCAATGTATGCCCCCACTTTAAAGAAATTGCTAGCAACATTGTTGTGAGCAATTTATTTAAAGTAGAAGAAGATATATGTATATATCTATATGCATTTCAATGATTTGATTCACAATTATCATGTATTCTAATAATGTGTATATTTGTAAATTTATATATATATGTACATGTATGTAGTCCATTTCCATTTACATACATGTATATATATATCCATATTTATATATGGACTCATATAATAGTTGTTTGTTTGGAATGGTCTATAATTTCCATACACTTTCATTTAAAACAAGAACTTGAATTTTCATTATGAGCATCTTTATATATATATACAGTAACAAGGAATTTTCTTTACAATTCAAGAAAAAAAATTTAGATTAATTTTAATCTACAAGCTATTCATTTTCAAACATTGAGATAGTTCAATTCAGGAAATTATGTTCTCTTATAGATACAAATTAGTTCAAATGCAAGTCATCCTTCCACTTGTGGTGTGTGAACCTAGATTCCAACTAGATTAACATTCAATCTGGCTAAACAATCCTACTTCAACTGTGTTCTTGTCCTTCAACCTGTCACCCTGCAACTACACACACTTGCACTTGCAAATTGATCAGTAACGTTCAATTCTTGATGAAATATAAAATAGTTTTCATAAATTCACAAAGTCAACATCAGTCAACTCCTTATATTCAACATTCAAGTATTCCAGAATATTCATTTAATATTTAATTGAATTTAATCAATAATTCAATTTTTCGTATTTAAATAAATATGCAATAAAATTGGGTTGTGACATCCTTCCCCCTCTTGGAAGAGACATCGACCCAATGTCTAATAAGTCGAATAAAAGAAAATATTAAATTTTGAACATTTATATCTATTTCAACATCTCATCATAATATATGTCTATTTCAACATCACATGAAACATATGTGTCTATTTCAACATCATATAAAATATATGTCTATTTCAACATCATTTTAAAATATATGTCTAGTTCAACATCACATGAAATATATGTCTATTTCAACATCATAGGAAATATATGTCTATTTCAACATCATAGGAAATATATGTCTATTTCAACATCATTTAAAAATATGTCTATTTCAATATCATAGGAAATATATATGTCTATTTCGACATCATTTCAAAATAAATGTCTATTTCAACATCACATGAAATATATGTCTATTTCAACATCATTTCAAAGATATGTCTATTTCAACATCAATTCAAACATATGTCTATTTCAACATCATTTCAAACATAATTCTATTTCAACATCAATATTTTAAAACATGAAATATCATTGTATCTCAAACCAAAAATTTCAAACAAAATTGTTGAGTTTATTTTCAATAAATAAAATGTGGAAATGAGAGGTCTATTTATTTTGCATCCTCCCAAGTAGCACTATCCACTAAGTACTGGTCCCATTGGACCTTAAATTGAGCAATATCTCTGCTCCATAACTTAATGTTGTATCGATAAAGAATTCCAATGGTCTCCACTAGCACCACTCCTGGATCTTGTACCTACAAGGATTACCAATCAAGCACATGGGTCACATCAATATGATATGTCTTAAGCAAAGAAACATGAAACATATTATGAAGTTGAGTCAGCAGGTGGTAGAGCTAGTCTATAAGCAATAGGGTTAATCACTTCTAAAACTTCAAATGGTCCCATGTATCTCGGGGCCAACTTGAAATACTTTCCAAAATAAATAGAGCTTTTATGAGGTTTGAATCTCAAGAAAACTTTTTCCCCTACTGTGAACCGTATAAGAGTTCGGTTCTTGTCAGCATAACTCTTCTATCAGTCTACCACCTCTTTCAATCTAATCTTAATGACTCTCATTTTTTCTTTCATTTCTTTAAGCATTTTTGGTCCTACTATGATCTTGTCCTCCAATTTATCCCAACTAATGGGGGTATAACACTTCCACCCATACAAGGGTTCAAATGGTGCCATGCCTAAGGATGTATGATAGGAGTTGTTGTAAGAAAACTCTACCAAAAGAAAAATAATCTTCCCACCTATATTGTTCATCCATTTAATACATTCGTAGGAGGTCTTCAACTACCCGATTCACCCTCTTTGTCTTCCCATTAGTTTGAGGATGATATGTCGAGTTGAAATTCAACTTAGTCCCAAATGTCGAATTCAAGTTCATCCAGAACCTCAAATTCATCTTTGTGTCCCTATCGAAAATGATAGTCTTTGGCACTCCATGTAGTCAGAAGATCTCCTGGACAAATTTCTTAGCCAAGGTCAATGATCTATCCTTAAGGTTTCTTAGAATGAAATGCACCTTGGCCAACATATCAATCATGAACAATTTAACATCATGCTTATTCTTGATCAATGATAACCCCTGCACAAAATCCATACTGATCACATTCCATTTATACTCAGGTAGATGTCACGAGGATATAATAACTCGATTGGATGTGAATGCTTAGCCTTGACTCATTGGAACTCCAAGCATCTGGCTATGTACTTGGAACCTTTGAAAATGTAATCATGAGATATTATGTATTCACACCCACTTTCAAGGAGACTCCACTCAAGGATAACCTAAGAGATATCAATGCAAAGGAGATTAAAATATTACAATAGGGTTAACCAAGAGGCTGAATAATATCTAATGAGGGGTTCACCACCAAGTTTAGACTTGGAAAAGAAAATACAATGCAAGTTGTAAAACAAAACCCTAATTGTATGCAAACTAATCCTAAATGACCTAGAAAGAAAGTAAAATGCAACAAAAAACTATGAAACTGAAAGTGTGTACCTAGGAGACTGAAGAAGGTAGGATGGACATCTGGATAATTGAAAAATCTACTGTTTATGTTGGCAAGGACTCATTTTCCAAGCTAGGTGAATCACTTCAGTTTCTGGAAAAATATGCAGATACAATTTTTAACTAAAAGGGTATCCAAATCTGTGAAAATCTTTGTCAGGCCTATACAGTGGGACTCATTCACCACTTGTGGTGAATTAGTCCACTTCTACTTTTTAAGATGTTTGGGACTAGATTCTATTCCTCTCAGTCCACTTTGTTCTTTTTGACTAGTTTACAGATCTGAAATTGCAAATTGCCACTTGTAGGTCTTCTCCAAGCTTCTCCAAGGCTAGTTGACAACTTTTACAACTTTAGGGATTTGACAACGTTTCTCCAACTTTTATCCTTGAAAAATTTGTAACCTAGCCCTACAAATCACACACAAAAAGAGGTAAACAAATGTTGTGGGTTAGAGAATAGGGGTTTGCCTTGGTCAAACCCCTTGTTGGTAATTAAACCTTGAAATGAAAGAAAACATGAATGAAGAATGATGAATGAACAAATAACAATGTTGCAACTCGCCAAACCCTAGCAATAAGGTGTTGCTAACATGTAATTAATGGCTCCAATGGATGTATACTTGGAATCTTGCTTGATGTTGATAAATCCTTGAATAGAACACTTGCTTGAATCACAAACCCTACATCATAATTGTTAGCTCTGAAACAAGATGATGCAAGAAATATTTGACATGATGATTGACACTTGAAGAATGCTCTAGAATGCTTGATAATCTTCCCTTGAAATGCCTTGAATTCTCTTGTGAATGCTCAAATGCTCTTGTGAACTATTCATTTCTTGTAAAATTTTCTAGGTGATCTCTTGAATGCTGGGTGTGAAAATGGGAGAAAGAATCTTTTATTCATATTGAATTATGCAAGAATTTATGAAATTACAACACTACAAGCCGACATCAAATCTAGGAGAATAAAATACCGCCTAAAAATTGAATTAAATTTTAATTTTGGTCACACAGGACTCATTCGCCCAAGGTGATGAATGATTCTACCTAGGCCTAATGTATGGGAAAAAAATGAAAAGTACTTAGAAATGTGTGAAACCTGCATCAAGGCCAAAAAGACCTAGGTGGGACTCATTTTCCGAAGGTGGCTGTAGATACCTAAATTTGGACACTTCATTTGTCCAAATTTACCCCTTTTTTGTCTAAATATCCACTTATCCGCATTAATTGAATAATAACACTATTATTTAATTAATACCTCTAAAGTTCCTCTAATTCCTAAAGTATCTAGTTAAATAATTAAATACCTTACCCCTTTAATTCCCCTTTCATCAAATAAATAAAATAAATATGACATTTATTTAAATTCTTCACATGTCACATCCTTCACTAAATCTTAATCAGCCTCTTAATCTCTTCATTAGGGATGTGCACATGCCTAATCCTTGATTAGGTTGTGTCACTTCATCCAAATTTTGCAAGTTGGCTTCTAATCATTATTTACCACTAATTATCTTCTAATTATTGATCAATTAAGCCTAATCATTACTTTGGTCAACTCTCCCCATCTCCCAAGGAATTTTTAATTCCTTTTTATTCATCCAAGTCTCCTCTCTTCCCCATGTGAATTTTTAATTCACTTTTGTTCCTCCAAGGAATCTTCTCTTCCCCATGCAAGCTCTAGAACGTTTGAATTTTCACATCAAGTCACATGTGGGTGAAACCTACCTTTTTAAGGACCTTGTTTTATCCAAGGTACTTTTGACCTCTCCTTTTGGAACCTTGTCTTATCCACAACATTCCCCAATCATGTGAATTTTTAATTCACTTTTATTCACCCAAGATTCTCCTCTTCCCCATTTGATCATTGAGAGGTCACATCATCCCCTTTACAAGGTACTTGTCCTTCCTCCACATCATCTCACCCTAATCCATCTCACATTCCACATGTCAAGATGTGAGGGCTTGTGAGTCCTCAACTCACCATAGCCCTCCATCTTAACTTTGTTGGCTTAGTATCAACTATTGAATTCTCTAGAGAATTCAAATCCCTCTATAAATACCCCCTCCTTCCTCTCATTTTAAAAAATCAATCTTTTTCTATCAAAAATATTGCAAATTCTCCATTTGAGCCTCTCTTGAAATTACCATAGTATTTTGAGTTCACCATTACCATGTCTTCACTCATCTTGCATACCACTTTGTATATTTGATCTAATTAGCCATCCAAGGAGCACACAAAACATTCAAATATCAAGGGCCAACCAAGGAAGAAGCAGTACACATGAAGGTATAATCACTCTTTATTTTATTTCATCTTTCTTTCATGTTTATCATTCCTTAGGCTAATCGTTGAGGTGTCCTCTTTGTGTTATTTCTTTTATTGCATTAATAGTTTGTTTAACATCTCATAATAGGACTTAACATTTTAAGGGATCAAAGTGGAAAATGATTCTGAGTAGACACACTAAATCTGGGCCATACAAGCCAAGAACACTTGAATTATGACTGGTCAATGGTTGATGTTGGGATTATCCTTAAAATGATGCAATAAATGAGGCTTGTGGATGCAAAATAGGGCCAAATAAAGCATAAGAAAGCCCAATTATTAATGAAAATTCTAGATGAATGTGAAAGTGTGTTACACCACTTTACAACACTCCAAATAAGGCAAGATTAAATTTTATTATGGTTAAAAATATGTTTATTATGAATAGCTATTTGATAAAACCCTAGAAAAGTGTGGAAGTGTGGTACAACACTTCACAACACTTTTGCAAGGCACCATTAAAATCCATTAGTTCATAAGGTCCCAAGACCTAATGTGAATGTGTTATCCACATTACAACATCAAATCAAGTCAACATTAAGCCAAAATCACAAGGAGGGCCCACACAAGCCAGAAAAAGTAGAAGGGTTAATTTTTCAGTGACTCCATTTAGCCCCCACTTTAGTGAGATAATGAAATTGCTTCAAACTCACACTAAATTAGACAAACATGCACCAAGAGGGGTCCCAATGTACCAATGCTAGCAAGATGAGATGACAACGATCAAGAGGGGTGATCAAGCCCCTAGAATCAAGATCCCATGAAAAAATAACATGAGCACAAAGGAACACACATGAGAATGATATAAAGAGAAACAAAAAAGCACAAGCATACACTACCAAAGATGAAAAAGAATTGGAACAAGCTTCGACCATTTGTCCATCACAATGTGGATTAGATCTAGGATGTTTGTTCCAAAAACACATACTCACTCTGAGGCAACGAAACTCCTAGTTGTACGTTGGGTGAGAAGTCCTAAAAGGTGAGAAACATACACTTATGGCTGGTATGCACTCTCACACACAGAAGTGGCTATGGGAAAATTCATGCCTCGGATTGGGCTTCCCGCTCAAACCATACAAAAGCTATACCTCCTGATAACTTTAATAATGTGCCACACAAAAATGATTTTTCGAGCTTCATGAGGCAAGCAAAACTTTGTATGCTTGGAGCTCATGAACAAACAGGATGTCACTATAGGCATGCAAGTTGTGTTATGGAGGGTGGCCATATAATAATAAATTCAAAATGAAAAATAGGAAATTTTCAAAGGAGTCTTGCTTAGATGATGTGAGGTCTTAACTTAGGGAAGGGTGAAGCCACAATAGTGGTTTACAATTCGAGTGAGGAAGGAAACATCACAAAAGAATGACCCCATGCCAAAAAATGTGATTTTGGGGGTTCGTACGAACCTACTGGTTCGAGCGAACCCATAAGGGGTTCGCTCAAACCCCTCTTATCCCTCATTCTCCCCTCAGACACAAAAAAACCTATTTTTTTCATTTTGAAGCTCGGTATAACATGAAAATGGCAGAGACTTCACAAACCAACTAGAATCAGGTAGTCCTCAGAATGATCTATCCAACGAATATAATTTTGTTATGTTTTGGTTTTATTATGTATTTGTTTTTTTAGTTTTATTAAATATAGGTTTTTCACTTAAAATGAAGAACTTTGTTCTACACATATGGAAAAATAGCAAATTATCAAACAAAATTTTTGAAAATTATGAGTGCACTAGACATTGAAGTCCTTGATCCAACAAAAAAAATTTGAATTTCTATATATACAAAAAAAATTATGCGTTATACGATCACGCTATGTCTGAATTGTAATTGGTTTGACTTCAAAACTTGATTAAATAAATAATATTAAATTAAAAACTATCTAACCAAGTGGAAGCACTATATATCAGAGTTACAAATCTAAATTTGAAAGAATTAGAATTTTATCCTTCATGGAAAAAAAGTTATGCAATATACGGTGTGTGTCACTTTTTAAAAATGTTATTTTCTGAAAAAAAACTATTTTTAGTGGGAGATGGAAAAAGAAGTGCAATCTTATTCCAAAAAAAATGAAAATAATATTTTTAGAATCTACAAACAAAATGTGACAAGACTCTAGTTTACATCATCTTCAAATTCCTCACAGTTTAGCCGCTATAGGTGTTTGAATGTGAAGATTTAGTTAAGAAAATAATTTCAATGTCCAGTTTGGCCAAAAATTGTAAACCACTATTGTGGGATCACCTAGAACATTGTGCCTAATGTCTCCAAGAGAGGGCCAACCAAAGAATAGAATATTTTCAACTTAGGGGATGTAGTGCATCACATCAAGCCACTAAGAGGAATATAGTATGCTAAGAGAGATCATGCTCTTGAAGGACATCACACCCAATGTTGAATCCACAAAGCAAAAAATGCATTGTATGAAGTAAGAAGGCTACACCAAGAACCATCAAAAGAAAAATTCAAAAGAATAATGTGAATGTATGCCCCCACTTTAAAGAAATTGCTAAACACCATGCTATGAGAAATTACTTTAAAATAGAAAATGATAGATGCAAACAAGAAGACATGAGAGATAGCTTGGAAAGCTGTATGCCAAGTCATGTGTTTCCAAGTAAAGATATGTCATGTAAGAGAAATAAAAGAGAGGTATTGTCCCCAAAATGAAAATACCAAACACATAAGGAATCTGTGGATTTGGGGTCAGTATTTTCTTTGCTACAATTTTTATAGAGAGCTTGAAACTGTCATCATTCCCTAAATACACATAGAACTAGAAGAATGACACAAAGAAAGTGAAAACAAAGAAAAAACTTTTTCGGTCAACATGGAAGATACATGAATGTCTCAATGCCTTGTATCATCCCCAAAAGGAAAACACAAGAAAAATTAAAGAGAGATAGAGAAAAGGAAAACGAAAAAAAGAAAAATATATTTGGGTCAACATGGAAGAGACACGAATGTCTCGACACCTTGTGTCATCCCCAAAAGGAAAACACAAGACAAATGAAAAAGAGATGCAAAAAATAGAGAAGAATGAAGGTACAAATAGAGGAATGCACAAAGAGAGAGAGAGAGAGAGAGAGAGAGAGAGAGAGAGCATAAAAAAAAATGTTGTGCCTATAACACACAAGCCCCATTTAGAACGGGGACCCTCTCTATCTGTTGCCTTGTTTTGTGTGCCCCCTATTTTAGTGTCCTAGTTGGTCAACGTGCCCTTCAAAGTTTCATTTCAGGTTGACCATGTTTTCCCCCTAAAGAATTGCTAAGTATTGGGTCTTTTCGGGCCTTCTTTGTCATTTTTTCTTTCTAGGCGTCTGTGGGACTTCCCAAGCCTGACCCCTCGAGTTTCCCCCCTCAGGTTTCCTTTATGCCTTCACCATCCTGAATGACCAAAGGTTAGCATCCTCCCGGACCCTAGACCCCGATGCCTTATTTGTCGTCTGCCTCACTTGTCCAAAATAGAACGACCATGCTCTGACGTCTTTCTGACCCCCAGGCTCCAGTTCTCCCGCCGCCTTCCCAAAATTCAAACTCACCTACCTCGTTGGTCGATGTACCTGCATTCATTAGGGGGTATTAAATGCACTTAAGGGATATATAAAAAATTTTCTGCTAGCTCTCAAAAATGCAGGCTGAATGCCTCAAGAGGCTGCCAATCTCTTGATACGCTTTAGGGTAACAGACAAGGCCAAGAGAACTCAACCTTCTACTCTTTAGGTGCTGCTAAACCCAAGCGGGTGTACCTCTCTGAATACTACAGACTTAACTTGTGATTAACTTTCTGAAATGCTTTATCCACAATGGTAGACAACAGTGAACAAATGAAACCAAACTTGATAGCTATCTTCTGATCTAAATCCTAAAATGCTTAATTAACTGATAAAAAGAGACTGAATGAATTCAAATAATGAAATTGTAGAGACCAGTGCCTTGTTGGGTATGTGGAGTCAAATGAAACAGAAGTGGGCAACTTATTTTGGCAGAATATCGAATTGCAGGCACATGATATGTTCATAACTTGTATAAACGATGCAAGATTATGACTACTAAGCTCTACTTTAATAATCCAGATGAATCTCCTTGATTATTGTGATCAACAAAAAGGATTTAATCTCTACTTGAGAGAACCAGTTAATTAATCACACAAATACAACAAATGTGCATTGACAAATTGAACATAAACTTGTTATGCCAATTTAAAGAACCAGAAAAAATCAAATTGGAGATAGCTTTAGCAATACTTTTTAATAAACTCAATAGACAATTGATACCAAAAATAACCTGCCACACCAGCTGATTCCCATTGAATTCGCCATTTTAAAACATGCACATAGTCTCCAGAATGATAACTTTATTCTATTGTGCCCATTCTTAATCTACCCTATCTATCTATTCTAAAATCTAATCTTTTTCAATTACAATTGGGGTACATATATATACACCAGCACCTAGAAATCATATCGTTTCAAATTCATGTCGGCCACTGTAGAATTTGGCAAATTCTCACATGTCGGCCCAGCACAAAAATCAGGCTCCAATCAAGCTAGCAAGCAACGACTCTCAAGCATTATACATGTCGGCCTCAGTGTTTGAAATATTGTTATTTACTTGTGAACAATTGGTGAGACACAGTGCAACATCCTGCCGAAGGCAATTCAATCGTTATTCGCCGTGACATCCACCATTCGGGAAGACGCCATGTAGAGTTCTTTTTATTTCACCGAAAGTCCACTGGAACCAAACAGTCATCGTGACATTAGTCCCCCTCCCGCCGATGAGTCAAACTTCCCCATGTATGTCGCTGAGACCTATCCTGATGTGCTTTGTTGGTGAAACACCCTGATTTCGTTGAAACTCTCACCGAAGACCACCCTTATGCTAATGATAATCCTTTCCACGCACAAGTCGGGGTGATACATCCAGTTCGCAAAATGACCCTTAATGTATAAGTCGGGGAGACACATCATCATTATGATACTTCACTGAAGGTTAAAACCTTTGCCGATATGCCTAAAAACACCTATCGCCGAGACACCTTCATCTCGGTAAGACGTTAGCCCGATAGCCTTAACAAATGCTGATAGATGACACCACTATCACCAAAACAATAGAAACATCCTATCGATAGGCAACAAATGTTTGCAATAGAAAAAATGGATCGGGGAGACACCCACGTTGTCATGCCGATATGGGCCACAATATGAAAAATGCATGACTCGAAGGCAAAAAATGAAAGGAAAATGCATATGATAGGACCAAATATGGAAGTCTATGAGTAAAACAAAAATGTGGAAACATCAGATTTTTACAGTTTCGACATGTCATTTTCAAATGTCAGAAATAGAAAACAAGCACAGTGCGATCTCAGCCTTCGCCACCCTCACGCTTGAGCTTTCACTTCGTCATTCTTCCAGGATTTGGCATCTCGCTTCTTCGGGCCCCTGAGGTATGACCGTCGTTTGATAGCCTTTCCCTTTTTTTAAAGACTTATGAATGATAAGGAATAAATGATTGAAAACCTAATAGGGAAAATGTCTCACCTTAAAACCCACTTGCCCAAATTTTTGAAAACGTCCCTTAGAGGACCCAAATTTGAATTTGGAACCCTGTTGTCCCGTCGCTATTCTCTGGGGCAGGTGACCATGCTCTCTAGGCCTGAGGCTCTCTTTGGCCACAATGTTAACTCAATGGAAATTTGTTTGACGACGAAGCGTCTCTCGAGTCTAGGGTCCCGGAATCCGGAACTTGCCTTCCAATTTGTCGTTTCTCAATGACATCCTCATTCCATCTATCTGATCATTGGTCTTCACTCCTCAAATTGAATTAGTTTTACAAAAAGAAAGAAGAAAGACATGTCCAAGTGCTCATCGGATCCCTGTCATTCCGGGTCGTTGTTTTCAAAACAACTTTCTCCTAACGTCCTTCTGACTCCCGAACCTCGAGCTCGTAAAGTCTACATGGGAGTTAAACCGACAAAATTCAAATTCCAAGTCGCCCTCGGATCTCGCCTATTGGGCATCCGTCTTTGAGCCACCGTTGTTGTCCCATCGTCCCGAACGGCTGTCTCACGACACCTTACCAACTTTCGGGTCCCAAGCATTTCTCGACCGCTTGACATTTTAATGATGAAATCCTGAGTCCTCGCTGCATAAGAACCTCGCCTATCGAACTTCCGTCCTCAGGATTTCATCCCACCCCCATCATCCTAAAATGGTGAAAACAACCCGTCTTTCCGACCTCCGAGCCCCGAACCTCATTTCTCCTATGAGTTTTTCAGATGAAGGCAAACTATCTCCTCGGGTTTGGTCCATCGGGAAGCATTCCTCAAACTTTCGTCCATGCTTCGACATTTCACACGGCTGTTCCTAAATGGCTTCCATGCATTTGTAGCCCGAGCTCCCAAACAACATTCAGCCTCCCGGGTTTTAGACTCCATAACTCCATCTCCATAACGTTGTTTCTCTAAGGTCATTTGAAACAACCAGCCCTTGGCAACCTTCCTTCAGTTTGAGCCCAAATGCCTTAATGATGATCTAAATGGCCTCAAATTTGGAAATGGACTTCAACCCACATGCTTAAATTTACCTTCTTTCACATGGACCCTCTATTATCCAAATCCATGACCAAGAGAAGTTACAACTAAATGGAGAGATATCACAAACACCAATGTTGGGCACGTCAATATTGATTAGTTCACATGAAGAGTTAGGGTAGAGCCAAAGACTAAAAACACCAAGTTGATCATAAGCAATGAACTAGCTAAGGTTGCTAGCTTCCTTCCTGCCTTGGCCGCCCCCGAGCTAGTAATGGCTTGCAGGGAGGAGTACCAACTTGGAACAAGGACAATTGTGGATAGAGATGACAACATCTTGGCTGATATTTCCTCTTCAGTGATAACAAAAAACCTTCCACATACTCGTCTTCGGAAGCATGGAGACCCCAACTATCTGGGAATGCAAGGTGATGTGGTATGAAGATCCTTTGAGATGCAAGAAGTTGATCAACCAGTATTGGTTGAAGGAGAGGTGGGGAAATGCTACCAAGGTTCCTCAAGAGCTCTACTGTAGTGACTTCTTTGACGACTACCATGATCTCGTTACCCTGCTGAGCTAAGTAATGGGCCTTCTTGTTGCAACCTTCTTCCAAGAATGGATGATGTATTTCGTTGAACAAATTCTCCCTAGAGAGGACACTGCATTCTATTGGGGAGAGATAATTATTGCTTCAATGAGAAATTCATTAACGTAAAGAAAACCTCGAAATTCTACAAGACATCCTACTTGGTGTATTTGCTTGACTATTGGCAGTATAATAGTGGATTATCCATAGTGCCCAATGAGATTCCAGGAAGAGAGCTCAAACCATATGACAAGTACC
>CM021103.1:33366457-33418031 GCA_007115665.2 Sequoiadendron giganteum | reverse complement strand
AGGTGTTAAAATGTTGCAAGGTTTTGGAAATTCAAAGTTGGTCATAAAGCAAGTTAGAAATCTCTACTCCTGTTATGACCGAAGACTCACCAATTATAGGTATAGGTTATGGGATATGTTAGAGGGACTAGATGCATTCAATATCCAATTGATCCCACAATCCCAAAATCATACAACCAATGCCTTAGCACAATCGGCAAGCACACTGTAGCCACTGTCCTTCCTGGATGGGTACTCTAGGTACAACTAGATCATGCTGCAATATGAAGCCCGACACAAAACTACGCTCACAACTAAAAGGGGAACTTTCGCTTATAGAAGGATGTCATTCAGACTCATGAATGTTGGTGCTAGCTTCCAACGTGCGATGGATATTTCTTTTAAGGAACTGATTTCCAAGTGCATAATCATCTACATGGATGATTTAATAGTATTCTTAAAGTAGCAGAGTAATCATGTTATTGACCTATGCATAGTCTTTCAAAGATGTCATGAATTCGGGGTCTCCCTTAATCCAAAGAAGTACATCTTCGGTGTCACTAAAGGGGAACTGCTTTGACATGTCCTCTCAAAGAGGGGAATCTCTATTGACCCCGAGTGTATCCAATCAATCATGAAGATTCAAATGCCAGAAAATAAGGAGTTAAAATATTTTTTGGAAAGATTAACTTTGTTTGTAAGTTTATCATGGGCTTCAAGAAAATAGTCAAACCACTCAATGCTATGCTAAAGCAAGATGCCAAGGTTGAGTGGACCCTAGAAGAAAAGAAGTATTTTTGGGAAATCAAGAAAGAAATCACTGGCGCACCTGTGTTGGTCAGCCCCAACTATTTGAAGCCCTTCTACATCTATTCATTCACTTTAGATCATTCGTGTGCCAGTATTTTGACACAGAAAGATGATGAGGGGAGCGAGCATCCAATCAGCTTCATGAGTTCCCCTTTGAAATATGTTGAGCTACGTTATCACAATGTCAAAAAACAAGCTTATGCCCTTGTTAAAGGGGTAAACAAGTTTAGGCATTATATCATATGCAACAAGGTGTTTGCCATAGTTCTTGACCTGGTCGTAAAGACATTTCTTATGCAGAATGAGCTGGGAGAATGAAGGGAAAAGTGGATTACATTATTGTAGGAATATGATATGGAAATCCAGCAAGCACTCCCTCGAACAATCATTGAAGTGGTCGCAGACATAGGTCCTGAACTCACAGTACAACAATATCAGCTAGAGGATATCTTTCCAAGAGAATGGTACGAGGACATAGGATATTATCTTTTGAACCACAAATGTCCACCCCACTTATAGGGTGTCCAAAAACGTGCTCTTAGGTTGAAAATCAACAGTTACATCTTGCAGGGTTCCATATTGTACAAGAGGAATCATGAAGATATCTACCTAAGATGTCTTGGTAAAGAGGAAGTTAATCAGGTCCTCAGCGAATTCCATGATAAGTTTGGGACTGGTCACGATTCTGGCTTGTCTACTGTGCATGAAATATTGAGAGTTGGATACTATTGGCCTATAGTTTTCAAGGATGCCCATAGTCACGTCTGTACCTACCACGTATTCCAAACTACAACCACCTAAGAAAATAATGTTGTTGTCCCATTGCAGCCTATTTTGGAGGTAAGATCATTTGCTCAATGGGTTCTTGACTTTATTGGTCCGGTAAGCCCTCCATCATATGTTGGAAATAGGTACATTCTAACCACTTTTGATTACTGTACTAGATGGACAGGGGCAATCGCATGTTGAAAATGAACAGCCAAAGTAGTCACGGATTTTATAGAAATTGTTATTTTAAATCATTTTGGTTGTCCTTATGCGTTAGTGTGTGATAATGGTTTGCATTTGCTTCGTTAAAATTTTTTGGTTGGGCCTTTGACTATGGTATCACCTTGAATTTTTCCTCCAACTATTATCCTCAAGGCAATGGTCTTGCTAAGTCAACTAACAATAACTTGATCACCGTGATAAAAAAATTGTTGGATAGGAACCCTAAGGATTGGCATACCCAGCTCCGTTTTTCCCTTTGGTCAGACTGCACCCATCACAAGGCTTCCCTTGGAGATTCCCCCTACCACCTTGCTTATGGCTTGGAGCTCATTTTCCCCATACATTTGAAAATCCCTACCCTCCAATTCATTAATGATTGTTATGAAGGAGGAGACCACAGAGAAGCTCGCCTTGTCGAGTTGGTACACTTAGAAGAATTACGAGACCGTGCAATAGAAATTTTTTCCAAACATCAGGGCATAGTCAAAAGATGGTTCGACCACAGAGTCAAAATCAAGGCCTTTTGCATTTCCAATCTAGTCCTGTATTGGGACAAGGGCCATGAAAAGAAAGGGGGACATAACAAATTCGACAAGCTTTGGCTTGGCCCCTTTCAAATTGTTGAAATCCTCGGAGATAACACATTTTGCTTAAAGACCTTAACTAGTAAGGACATCACATTGCCTGTCAATGGGTAGCACCTTAAACATTATTTCCATGCCTGAGCTCTTTTAGAGTTGTCTATGTAGATACTTGTACATAGGTTAGGGTAGGTTTCCCTGCTTTTCTCTCTTGTTTTGTTTTGTTTTATTTGTTCTCCGGTTGTTTTGCCTTTGGCGAGAGTCTCCCCTTGTTCCTGTTGCGGTGGCCATGCTTAGCACGATGAATGGTTTATCCTATTTCCCGCTCTTCCTTTGTTCTCTAGATAAGACTTCATTCCCAATTACTAATCTCTGAAATCCCTAAGCATTGGTTTCATCTCTTGAACTCTAGACCAATCTAGGATGGTGTCCCTGTTTGAATTTCCTGCACTTATCATGGAACACACAGAAACACGTTTTAAAGGTTTCCAGAGAATTGTATGGTAATTATTGGGAAGGCTAGATAAGTGAAAAATATAAAGTCTACTCCAGTGACCACTGTGATTTCCAAACCCATAGTGAGACTCAATGCCTGCATAGTTTAATAAAAGAAAAATAAAAGTATTGAAAAGCAATATCAAAGAAAACAATAGAAAATGTAAAGTAAGCAATTGTATGGGTGTATGAATATCTCTACTAGAGATATCAACGTCTGGCTGGCAGTAGAGCTATGTTCATGGGGTCACAACGACAACTCCATAGGGGCTATGGACGCCTGACTGGTAGCGGAGCAATGTCCAGGTTACTTTTGGGGTCAGGAAAACTACGTAGCTTGTCCTTCTGATCAATAATTGTCCACATGATCTCTGAGGAAAAGAAATGAACTCTCCATCCACACACTTCCATGATAATATTGTGGCGTCATTCAATCTTGCCCTCCTTAACTAATTCTTACTTCAACCTTGGCAATCGGCTTTTGGTCTGAAAAACCAGATATATTGGGTTTAGAATAAATATTTATCTTTAGAACACTGGGAGAATTCTCCCAATAGAGTCGCCATTTTTTGTGCCTATAATACACATGCCCCATTCAGAATGGGGACACTCTCTTTTTGTTGCCTTGTCGAGCCCTTTTGTTTCCGCGTCCTTTTGCATGCCCCCCTTTTGCTATCCTCGTTGGTCAATGCGCCCTTCAAAGTCTCATTTCAGGTTGACCATGTTTTTCCCCTAAAAAATTGCTAAGTCTTGGGCCTTTCTACACCTTCTTTGTCATTTTGTCTTTTTGGGCATCCGTGGGACTTCTCAGGCCCAACCCATCGGGTTTCCACTTTCGGTTTTCCTTTACACCTTTTCCATCCCAAACGACCGATGATCAGCATCCTCCTGCACCCTAGACCCTGGTGCCTCCTTTGTCGTCTACCTCACTTGTCCAAAACAAAACGACCATGCTCTGACGTCTTTCCAACCCCCGGGCTCTACTTCTACCACTGTCGTTCCAAAATTTGAACTCACCTACCTCACTAGCCATTGTACCTACATTCATTAGGGGGTATTAAATGCACTTTAGGGCTATATAAACAAGTTTCGAAATGTCATTTTCAAATGTCATAAATAGCAAACAAGCACAATACGGTCTCAACCTTCGCCACTCTCACGCTTGAGCTTTCGCTTTGCCTGTACTTCCAAGATTCGACATCTCGCTTCTTCGGGCCCCCAAGGTATGACGGTCATCTGATAGTCCTTCCCTTTTTTTAAAGGTTTATGATAAAAAGTTAAATGATAAGGGAGAAATGATTGAAAACCTAATAGGGAAAATGTCTCACCTTAAAACCCACTTGCGCAAATTTTTGAAAACGTCCCTTACAGGACCCAAATTTGAATTCAGAACCCCGTCATCCCATCATTGTTCTTCGAGGCAAGTGACCATGCTCTTCAGGCCTGAGACTCTCTCAGGTCACAAAGTTAAGGGTCCCAAAATCCGAAAGTCCCCTTTCGATTCATCGTTTCTCAATGACATCCTCATTCCGTCCATCCGATCATTAGTCTTCGCTTCTCAAATTGACTTGGGTTTCTAAAAAGAAAGAAGAAAGACACATCCAAGTGCTCATCGAGTCCCGATCCTCATACTTTTGTCCTCAAACCACCGTTCCAGGTTGATATTTTCAAAACAACTTTCTTCTAATGTCCTTTTGTATCTCGGACCGTGAGCTCGTAAAGTCTGCATGGGAGTTAAACTGGAAAAATTCAAATTCCAAGTCACCCTCAGACCCCGCCTACCAGACCTTCATCTTCGGGCCGCCATTGTTGTCACGCCATCCCGAACAGCTCAACATTTTAATGATGGAATGAAGAGTCCTCACTGCATTTAAACCCTGCCTATTGGACTTTTTTCCTCAGGATTCCATCCTACCCCCGTCATCCTAAAACGGTGGAAGAAACCCGTCTTTCCAGCCTTCGGGCCCCGAACCTCATTTCTCCTCTAGGTTTTTCAGATGAAGGAAAACTATCTCCTTGGGTCTGGTCCACCGAGAAGCATTCCCTAGACTTCCTTCCATGCTTCACCATTTCACATGGTTGTTCCTAAACGGCTTCCCAGCCTTTGTAGCCCGAGCTCCCAAACAAATTTCATTCTCTTGGGTTCTAAACTTCATAACTGTATCTCTGGAATGCTATTTCTCCAAGGCCATTTCAAATAGCCAGCCCTTGACAGCCTTCCTTCAGTTTCATCCCGAACGCCTTAATGATGATCTAAATGGCCTCAAATTTGGAAACGAACTTCGACCCACGTGCTCAAATTTGACCTTCTCCCACATGGACCCTCCATTATCCAGATCCATGACCGAGAGAAGTCATCTGGGAAGCCTTGCCCTATTCGCCCTTCCAAAATAGCATTCTGGCAAGGAAAGTCCAATCTTTGGGGTCTGGGTCATCCGTTTTCCCTCCAACGTTACTTCGATCAAGTGTTAGGTTTGAATGATAAATTGTTTAATCTAACCTTGATTTGTAGGAATTTTCTAGAGGCTGCACCCTCGTACTTAATTTTGCTAACTCCAGCCTCTTTATGCCGGATATATGGAATTTGGTGCAAAAGCTTCAAGGTAAGTCAAGGACAAAGGGAAAAGGACTGCCAAGGCTCCTCGAGGCAAGGAGGACAAAGACAAAATGAGGTACCAATTCTAGGCAGTGCCATTGCACTCCAAAGGTACAACTAAATGGAGGGATATCATAGACACCAATATTGGTCATGTCAATATTGATGACTTCACACAAAGAGTCAGGGTAGAGACAAAGACTAAGAACGCCAAGTTGATCAGAAGCAGTAGACTAGCTAAGGCTGTTGGCTTCCCTCCCACCTTGGTTGCCCTCGAGCTGGTAATGGCTTGTAGGGAGGTGTACCAAATTTAAACAAGGACAACTGTGGATAGAGACATCAAAATCTTGGTTGATATGTCCTCTTCGGGGATAACAAAAACCTTCCACATACCCATCTTCGAAAGCATGGAGACCCCAACTATCTGAAAATGCAAGGCAATGTGGGATGAAGATCGTTTGAGATGCAAGAAGCTGATCAACCAGTATTGGTTGAAGGAGAGGTGGGATAATGCTTCCAAGGTTCCTCAAGAGCTTTACCGTAGTGACTTCTTCGAGGACTACAACGATTTGGTTACCCTGTTGAGTAGAGTAATGGGCCTTCCTGCTGCAGCCTTCTTCGAGGAATGGATGATGTATTTTGCTGAACAAATTCTCCATGGAGAGGACACCGCATTCTATTGGAGATAGATAATAAGTGATTGCTTCCATGAGAAATTCATTAACGTAAAGAAAACCTCCAAATTCTACATGACATCCTACTTGGTCTATTCACTTGTCGATCGGCAATATAATATTGGATTGTCCACAGTGCCCAATGAGATGCTAGGAACAAAGCTCAAACCATATGACATGTACCCTCATCTGCAATACATAAATTTCAAGAGGGATTACTGTAAGGTAAACAATGCATTTATTGCCTACATCTTCAAACTGCTTCGAGGTAATTTTGAGAGAAGAGTCTCTCACAGTGCTATGGCCCTCCTCAAACATTATGCCTTCTTATTCATCCAGTATCCCAAGTTCACCTACATTCGCGCCCAGGGATTCTCTGAAAGGATGAATAAGCTGCCTCGGTACCCTAATGACCGCATCATATTATTGGAACTATCCTGGAAACTACAACATATACATGGAATCCTAACCAGTAACCATCTGGTGGGGACCTCTTATCCCCTCACACTCGGCCAAGGGATGTATGAACTTTATATTTCCCAATGCACGGGAAATTCAGAGAAGGAGCTGGTTGAGTACCACTTCAGGCCACATAAAGCCAGACCGTGGATGGACCCATATGAGCACATCAGGAAGGCAATTGGATAGGAATACACCCACCTCCACCATATCGAGGATTTCTAGGCCAATTGCAAAGATGATTTTGAAGTGCGAGTAAGGCACTATATGCGTATGACCACATACTTTGTAAAAAGGGTGAACCTATTTCTAGTGTCGGATCCACTACAAGAAGAAGAGAGCACTGTGATCAACCCAATATATAGTGCTATTGTGAACTTACCACTGCCTTTAATTGATTGGAATGAGCAAGAGGTTGATGAACTCGACATTCTCACGAACCCATTGAGGCTCAAACAAAGGCGTGGATTGATGGGCAGGTTGCCCATTTGAAGCAATAGGGAGTCACCTTGACATTCAAGGGGCTTGAGAGTGAACTCAGTGGTTTTGATCATGGGGTAGCTTTTGCTACAACTAGAAAAACATCTAATTCCCCACCGTCAATTTGGTCAAAGAAGAGAAAGGAGGTTGACGAGTAGCAACCCAACCCAAAAGTGTATGCTAGAAAGGCCTTGGAGAGTGAACCTCCCAAAAAACATAGAAGAATGGGTAGTGTCACTGAAATGTCGGTAATACTAGAGGATCCACTCCACAAGGGAGAGGAGATGGAGGCTAATCTGCCAAGATCTTTGACTGCTTCATCTGCTGCTACCACCACTACCACACTGCCTATCCCATGCGCAATAGTTGCATCCTCCCCGCCTACGGTGGACATTGTTTTTCACCTCACCTCTACTTCTCTCGTTGCATAGGTCATATCGGTGGATTCATCCTCTGCCACTACCTCATTGATTTATTCATCCTCCATGTCTCCTTCCTTTTCTCTTCCAACTTTCGTCACTACTATTGCAATGCCTTCCCTCACTCTCCCAGAATCCTTCATGAAATATATGCAGAATGTGTCATCTAAAATTTCAAGAATATTTGCAAATCCAATGGTGCAAGATGCAATTTCCCAAGCAATGGTTAACACCTTAGCTCCTCCTCCTCCTACTAAGCCAACCAATATGGAGGCTACGATGAAAATATCTGATGAGTTGGAACGACAACAACTGGAGGTAGCTAGGAGGCTAGAAGAGGAGGCAGGGGATTATCATGAACATCCTATGTATGAGCATAGGGTAATCGATGATGTCACCTATGAGTCTTCGAGTGATGACAATAAGGATCTAGGCACATATATAATTCAAGAAACAGCTGATCCAAAGCTTGACGCCGAGTGGGCCAAACAACTCAAGCAAATTGAAGACAAAGAGGCTGAAATATAGCCTATGGTTGAAGAAAGAGTTGTTTCTCCAGAGATAGAAGGTGATACGTCTCCAATGGATGAGCATGATCATGCCCCTGAGCATGATGAAGAAACATCCTCTCATGAAGATAGATAGGAAGATAGGCTCAGGGAATGCGGGCATGATCAGGATGCGGAAGAAAAGGATGTTAAAGGGGAAGACCACCCTAATGAACGACTACCCACCACAGCTCCCATCAAGCACACAGTGTTAATTCAGGACTCCAATGAGGAGAGGGAAGACAAAATGATTGAGCAGGAGGCCCTCAATGACAAGGACATTGAACTCAAGGTAGAGGACAACAAGGATCAACATGAATCACCCAAGGAAGGATCCTTGATGTCCGAGTGGTTGGAAAGGTAGTTGGAAAAAAGACTCCCGCTCTAAAGCACCCAAAAGCAAGACTGGAGGCAATATTGGCTAGAGCTCAGATTGGTACCAAGATAGAGAAAAAGCTTAGAATTAGATCAATAGTAACGATGGATACCTTTGGATCCAGAGCAATGTAGATAGCTAGACTGGTGGTTGGAGAATAGGGAATAAGCTACAACGTCTCCACCATTGACTTGGGAGTCGCTAGCAGAGAGCAGAAGGTTGACCATCTTGATGAATCAGTCACCACAGTGGTGCACCTCATTCAACAGGATAAAGTTTTGAAGGAGGAACTTAAGGCACAGGTGGATGATTTGACAGCCTATATCCAACAATGGTCATCCAAAAAGGAACAACCAACCACATCCTTAGCTCCACCATAGTTGTTGTCTGAAGAGAAGATTAACAAGTTGGAGAAAAGAAAGAACTTGGACAAGACCATCAAAAACAGGTTCCGATAGGTCTTGGATATTGGGAATACGGATATCAATCTGGCTATCTGAATAGGGAACATGTTATTGGAAGTAAAAACGTCTCTTGAAGGTACAAGATGAATCTGCATTGAGTTCCCTAAGAAGTATGGGACTTCTTACCAAAAAATCGAGGCTATCCTCAAGCTGCCAAGTGAGATTTGGGAAAAGGAATTTTCCTTCAAGGACAATGACCATTGGCTGATGGATGTGTGGAAACGAGACTTCAATCACTAGAATGAAAGGCTAGAATAGGTACTTGAGGGATCAAATCCATATGTTGAATGGGCCAAGGAGGCCAGAGGGGATTGTTTCCAATACCTGAAGCTGATGACGGGGTATGAGGTGCCCACTATCAGGATCAATTGAGAAAGTATAAAGCCTCAGTTCTAAAAGAGGATGGAAGATGGGATGTCAGCTGAGATTAATATATATTTTATAAGATTTTTTGGCCGAGTTTTCACCTAGTCTGAACTATTCAGAGACCACGTTGCCAAGTATGAGGAGGACTGGGAAAATCTTGTTAACAATTCCAAAGAATGGAGCTACCAAGTGTTGAAATCCGACATCATTGAGGTCGACAAGTTCCGGTCGATGATCTTGAGGTTCATGGAGTATGCAGCTTCGAAAAAGTAGGAAGCCAACCCTATTATTGATGAATAATTTATAAAGGAATAGCTACAGCAAAGAGCAATCAGCAAAAGGACAAAAAGGATACAATGCTTCCACTAGAGGACAAAATAGGGATATGGACAAAATGTATTTTAAAAATGTAATATATTGGGGGGTAGGTAGAACCCTAGTTTATAGTGAATTGTGGCCACACAAATGTAAATCAGTCTTGGCCATATGTTCTACTATTTGAACACTATAAATAGGGGGGTCTCCTCTCATTTTAAGAGAGTTGAGTTGTTGTAAAGAAATGCTACAAAAATTACAATAGAAATACATAGATCTTGGTGCATTTTTGGATTTCTTCTCATGTTTCATGATTCTTCTCTCATAAGTTAAATATTTAGTTAGATTTACTTTGTTGTTCTAGTTTCCTTTCAATCAAATTTGGTAGATTTAGTAATGTTTTTCTTGATTGTGAAGATTTATGTTGTGTAGATGCTTTTCTTGTCCATACTTTTGGTCATTTTCTGCTGGTAGATGGTCGTGCAAAGTTAGTCTAAACTTTGATTTTTAAAGGTTCCTTTAAAACTTTATCTTTGTTCATGAGTATGTGTGGTGAATGAATGATAAAACATCTACAGTCCTTAGAAGATAGCATAGGTTTCATGGTACTATGAAATTTTTGGTTAAGTGCAATTCTATTTTAAGGAAACTATCCATAGTAGAAGCCTCCATGATAATTGTTCATTGGTAGTTGCAGGTCCAGGAACCCTCTCTCTTCCCTTCTCTTTTTTTTTAATTTTCTTTTTAATAAATAACCTATGCTAAAGGTCATTGCACATTGTAAAGCCAAAGCTTAAAACAGAAATGGAGTTCAAGAATGTTGTTTGAACCTACAACAAAGTACAATAATTTCCCATCCTAAGAACTTTATTCGTAGATCCAATTCTCATCTAGCTTAGTCCATGTAAATATGCCATGTGATTACAAGAAAAATCACATCAACATCAATTGAGATATTCCATGCAAGTCATGACCTGACAACCAAGAGACCTTCGGGTAATTTTCAGCAACTTGTTGGATACTTCCTTTCAAGAGAGGTGATGCACCTACGCATTTCCTGTGTTGAGAAAGTGTGTCAAAACACCCATCAACAAGAACATCATGGGGGATCACATTACACACATACAATCAGACAAAATAAAATGAAAAAGGAATAATGCAAAAGGCTAGTAAGGAAAATGCGAGTCAACCTATTCAAGCAAGTCATCTGCCTCCCAATATCAATCTGTATAAGTGAAAGATAGAGAATGCAGCTAAGGGACAACGAAAAATGCATTACTAGGACAAGGCTATCAAATTCATGCCCCCACTGAGTGTGAGACAAGGAGATGAGGTAGGTGATAGGAAAGGTCATGTAATAGTGAGAATAGAATATTCTATAGCTATTACATGACAAGGGGGTGAAACAATATTAGACTTATGCAATCACTCAATGACAATCATTGTCATTGAAGTGAAATTCTTGCAATATTAACTCGAATGCATGACACTCATCGGTACTATGTTTGAGAGTTTGATGATATGTGCAATGTGGGACCTTTGCATCCTTAGAATATAGTACTAATCTATTCATAGGTGGTAATTTTATTAATAGCTTCCATTCACTTTCAGGCGGTAAATGAGGAGGTTGTAGCTTTTTGTAACTTGTAAGGTCTTTTGTGTTTGCTAGATTCACCAACTTCTCTAGTTGAAGGTTGAGGAGGAGGGCCTAAGAAGATCCTCTTATCCTTGTCATTCTTATGAATCATTGGATTTTCTTTAGGAAGAAGAACATTCATATTGGGATGATGGTCTAATATAACCACACTATTGCTACGAAGCCTTAGATATTCTCTAGGAGGATTTTTTTTATGAGAGGGATCTTGATATCCTAACCCCTTTGTATGTTCATCAGTTGGTATTATCTCTTGGAGTTTATGAATTTTATGTTCACTTGTTGTGTCACATCCTTGTTTTCTCAAGATTGTAAATCCTTTTCCATATGTTTCTTCTAGATTGATGGGATTTTTTGCTACTTTGTTATCATAAAATGGTTGAGTTTTTTCTTGTCTAGAGGAGCTAGGTTCAATTCTTGAAGAGAAATTAGGTTCAATTTTTATTTTAGGATGAAGTAACTTAGTAACTTAGTGACTCAAACATATAGAGGAATTAGGTGCCCCTACAGAAGGGAGAGCACCAAGTTTCATGAGGTGTTTTAAGTTTGAAGAAAATGGAGAGAAGGGAGGTAACCCTAAATCTTTCTTGAAAGAGTATGATATGTGAGTTTGTGTCATGTATTCACATGTAGGAGGGAGATGGTAACCAATACCATAATAATTTTCCAAGTGAAATGAAGGGTTTGTGTTCTTTTGAGAAGGATTGGTTTCTGTACAACAACAATAATCCTTCTTAGTGTTATGTGTTGGTCCTTCATGAGGGATGGGAGTTATATAGCCCCCATCACTAGCATGGGGTAATTTTTTTGATGTAGAACCAAATTGAGCATAAAAAAAAAATAGGGTTGTTTTGGTTTTGGTTGTGATATTTCACACCCTCGTTTAAATGGAGGCGTAAGACCCAATTGTTGCTAGAACTTATATCTGAATATGAATTGTGTGTATATGACTCTTTGGACCAAGAGGGTGAGATTTTGGAATTTGTATTGAAAGGAGGTGTAAAATCTAATGACCCCCAATGATCATGACAAAGTGTTGTTGTAGGTGAAGGATTAGCATCAACTTGAATAAGTTTCGATCTAGGAGTGAAAGGATTAGGGGAGTTGGACATGTTGTGATTAGATGATTCATAACTTTGTTCATCTGCATCAACCATGTATATCTTGTTATTGTACTCAAATTTCATTGTACGGTGAAGGGTAGATGGGACTCCTTTCATAGCATGAATCCATGGTCTCCCTAGGAGAAGATTGTATGGAAAGGGTCCTTGCATGATATGGATAGAGGTAGGCAACACTATAGGTCTGACCTCAATAGGTAATGTGATCATCCCTAGTGGTTGTCTATGAACATTATCAAAGCCATGAATATGAACATTATTAATTTGAATGTGGTTTTTTTCCATGCCAAGTTTGTTAAGGAGATCCATGCTACAAAGATTAATGTTTTCTCCATTGTCAATGAGAGTGTTCCTAACTAGAGTTTCATTAATGATCACCTTTATCATCAAGCTGTAATTCTTGTTTTGAATCTCAAGTGATGGTAATTCAAGTTTAGATAATGTGATTTTAGATTGGTCTACTTTCACGGGATGAGAGGGGGGTGTGATATTGTTCAATTTTATGTAGGATTCAATCTCCTCCATATGTATTTTCACCATTTCTTGAAATAAAAATTTGACTATAGGTGAAAGTTGAATAAGTTCCCATACAGATATATTAGTAGGAGCCTTTTTAAGGTCCTCAACACTAGGGACTCTAAGTTGTGAAAGGGGTAATGGCGTAGGAGTGATGTGTTAACCCCTATGTAGGACAGATATATTTGCACCATGTATGTAAACTAGAAAGAAATTGGAAATAACAGAACTGGTGCACCTAGGTATTGAAGGTTGAGGAAGAGGAGCCCCATAATCTTCTAGAATCTGCCTAAAATTAGCAGAAGGAAATTTACACCAAGTTGGGCGACCTAGTCCTCTTGACAGGAAATTCTGGCAGATTGGGTTTCGGGGAAAAGGGTACCCAAAAATATAAAAACCTTGTTTCAAGCCCGATACACGGACAAGGTTTCCCATAATGGCGACCTAGTCCTCCTAGTACTTTATGAAGCTTGAAGGTCTAATTTTGTGGGTCCTAGTTGGTACTTTCCTTCTCTGCAAAAGTCTTTGTCTGAATCTCCCAAAAATGACTTGTAACTTTTCTTTTTGCTCCTCCCAGGGTTTGATGTCATGATGTGACTTGAATGGAATGATTGTACTTTCTCCAACACTTTGAACCTTGCTAAATTTGCATACACACCTGAAAGTACACATGCAAAGACAAGGAAAATGTCAGGATTATAGATTAGGGGTTTCCCTAAGTCAAACCCCTTTGAGGGTAACTTAAACCCAAATGAAATAGAAACTAGAGAGAGATGCTTGAATGATAAACAATGTAAATTCTCACCAAATCCTTTATTGTTGAAGTCTACAACATGCAAGAACTAGCTCCAATGGAGGTTTCTTTTGATGCCCTTGTGCTTGATTGCTTTCTTGGGAAGACCTTTTGCAAGAGTGCTTGTGAAGAGATGTAAAAATGAGCTTGGGAGAGTGTGTAAGAGAGGCAAAATGAAGGTGAAAACCCTTATTTATACAACATATACCCTAATTTCTTGAAAATGCAACATGATAGGTTGACAATAGGGTTTTGGAGGTGAATTCCCATTAGGTTTTTGTCTTAAATTTGTAATTTATGCCAAAAGGGACTAGGTCACCCAAGGTGGCGACCTAGTCCACTTGGACAATTTCAAGTGGTGGTCGAGAATAAAATGGTGATTAATGTTGTTTATTAGGTTTGCCTCTCCAAATACACTTAAGTTGGGCCTAAAAGTGCATAAATGGGACAAATTATCATAAGAAAAGGGTTAATTAGTGGATGATAAGCCAAGGAAAGTGTGAAAACGCCTTACAACACTTTACAACACTTTGACACAAGGCTTGGAAAGGGGTAAAGGGCATTATTTAAGTGAATTATGTTGAAAGGGTCTTAGAAAAGTGGGGAGATGTGTTACAACACTTCACAACACCTTAGTAAAACACCATTAGATTATTGTTGAATTGCAAGCTTTCAAGATTGAATCAAGACAAAAAAAGGCCAAAGTCCAAGGGAAAAGGCCAAAATGAGTGAAAAAGTGCCAAAGATTACACTTTTTGGCGACATAGTAACAACAAAAACCAAAAATTCAGAAAATGAACTATAAATGCCAGAAAATGCAGTGAAAAATATACAAAGGGACTGATTCTGCCAAGGTGGCGAATGAGTCCAGGTATAATTTTTTTTTTTAAATATTCAGAATTTTTGAATTGAATTTTATGTTTTTCATTGTGTATGAGATGCAAATGCATAATTTGATTAATTTTTAATGAAGTTAGATGCAATAATGCAAGCTAAATGATCTTTTTACTAATGCAAGTTTTGAAACCATAGAATGCAAATCAATGAATGCAAAACCTAATGTAATGTTAATGCAAGCTAAATCTAAGATGTAAATGCACTCCAAATTAGAATAATGATGTCCTAAATGTAGGTTCACCAAAATGGAACCTCTGAAAATGTATGTGTGGGATGATATGTATTCACACCCACTTTCAAGGAGACTCCACTCAAGCATAACCCTAGAGATCTCAATGAAAATGAGATTGAAATCTTGCAATAGGGTTGTCCTAGAGGCTGAATGATATCTAATGAGGGATTCAACACCAATTTTAGACTTGGAAAAGAAAATGCAATGTAAGCTGTAAAACAAAACCATAATTGTATGCAAACTAATCCTAAATGACCTAGAAAGACAAGTAAAATGCAACATAAAGCTATAAAATTGAAAGTGTCTAATTGGGAGATTGAATAAGACAGTATAGAGATTTGGATTAGTGAAAAATCTATTGTTGATGTTGACTGAAACTCATTCACCAAGCTAGATGAATGAGTCTAGTTTCTAAGAAAATATGTAGATACAAGTTTCAGCCAAAAGGGTATCCAAATTTGTAAAAATATCTATTGGTCCTATACACTGCCAGAACTCATTCGCCACTTGTGGCAAATCATTACACTTCTGATTTTTTAGAATTTTGGAACTAGATTTTATTCCTCTCGGTCTTCTTTGCTCCTTTTGACTAGTTTTTGGATCCGAAACTGCAAATTGCCACCTATAGGTCTTCTCCAAGCTTCTCCAAGGCTTGATGACAACTTTGACAACTTTAGGGATTTGACAACTTGTCTCCAACTTTTCTCCTTGAAAAATCTGCAACCTAGCCCTGCAAGTCACACACAAGAAAAGGGAAAAAATGTTGTGGGGGTTAGAGAATAGGGGTTTTCCTTGGTCAAACTCCTTGTAGGTAATTAAACCTTGAAATGAAAGAAAACATGAATGGAGAATGATGAATGATCAAATAAAAAATTTGTAACTCACCAAACCCTAGCAATATGGTGCTACTAACATGTAAGTAATGGCTCCAATGGATGTAGACTTGGAATCTTGCTTGATGTTGATAGATCCTTGAATAGAACACTTGCTTGAATCACAAACCCTACATCAAAATTGTTTTTAGCTCTAAAACAACATGATGCAAACAATATTTGACATGATGATTGACACTTGAAGAATGCTCTAGAATTCTTGATAATTTTCCCTTGAAATTCCTTGAATGCTCTTGTGAATGCTCAAATTCTCTTATGAACTCTTGAATTCTTGTAAAATTTGCTAGGTGATCTCTTGAATGCTAGGTGTGAAAATGAGAGAAAGAACCTTGTATTTATACTCAATTATGCAAGAATTCCCAAAATTACAACACTACCAGTTGACATCAGATCTAGGAGACTAAAATCTTCCTAGTAATTTGAATTAAATTTGAATTTTGCTCACATGGGACTCATTTTCCCAAGATGGTGAATGAGTGCACCCAACCCTAATGTATGAGACCAAAAATGAAAAGTACTTAGAAATGTGTGAAACCTGCATCAAAGCCAAAAATACCTAGGTGAGACTCATTCACCCATGGTGGTGAATCAGTCCCAGACACTAAATTTTGGACACACATGCTAGGAACACCTAAATTATGATTGGTCAATGATTGGTGTCAGGATTATCCTTGAAAAGATGCAATAAATGAGGCTTGTTGATGCAAAATAGGGCCAAATAAAGCATATGAAAGCCCAATTGTTAATGAAAATCCTAGAGAAATGTGAAAGTATGTTACAACACTTTGCAACACTTCAAATAAGGTAAGATTAAAGTTGATTATGTTTAAAATTATGTTTATTATGCTTAGCTATTTGATAAAACCCTTGAAAAGTGTGAAAGTGTGTTACAAAACTTCACAACACTTTTGCAAGGCACCATTAAAATCAATTAGTTCAAAAGGGCCCAAGACCTAATGTGAATCTGTTATCCACATTACAACATCAAAATCAAGGCAACTTTAAGCCAAAATCACAAGGAGGGCCCGAACAAGTTAGAAAAAGTAGAAGGGTTATTTTTTCGGTGACTCCAGTACTTTGCTACATCATTCTTGAGTTTAGGCCAAATATACAAAGTATTCAACTTCATGATCATCCTGGATACTCTAGGGTGTCTTGAATAAGGTTCATTGTGAAATTCTTCTAAAACCAACTTTATCAGCTCTCTAGATTTGGGAATACACATTATTCTATGGTACCTCAAAATTCCATCTAGTTCAATCTCATACTCATCAAACCGATGATCCAAAGGATTTTCTACTAGGGAGCTCTTCACTCTCTCATAGTGCTCATCCCCTAGAAAATTATGAATTACCTATTGCCTCAAATTAGACCTTTTTGGGATCATGCCTATCATATGCCTTCATCTACTAATAGCATCAACCACTCTATTCTCTTTCCCTATTATGTATTCAATTCCAAAGTCATAATTTCACTAAGGAATTCTAACCACCTTCTCTATCATGCATTAAGGTTTGGCTAGGTAAATATGTATCTCAACCCCAAGTGGTCTGCCTTGAGTTCAAATGGTTTTCCAAAAAGGTAATGTCCACATCTATAACACATGAACTATGGCCGCCAGTTCCAAGTCATGAGGCATATAGTTAACTTCATGTTTCTTGAGCTTCCTTGATTAATATGATACCACTTGTTCATCTTGGATTAATATTTCCCCCAATCCCTTCCTAGAGCATGTGTGATTACAATAAATCTCCCATTAGGATCAGGGATGGTTACCACTAGTTCTATTATGAGGCTTTCCTTTAGGAGTCAGAATGCTTGCTCATATTTCCTGGTCCATTCAAACCATGTTCCCTTCCTTTGGAGTGAGGTAATATAAGATGCAATTTGTGATAACCCTTGCACAAACTTCCTATAGTATCCTGCGAGGCCCATGAAACTATGAAATTCTAACACATTCTAAGACACTAGTCATTCCACAATCACCTTGATCTTCTAAGGGTCTATGGAGACTCCTTCAGATAAAATGATATGGCCTAAATAGTGCACTTTTTCTTGGTAGAATAAACACTTGGATAACTTCCCAAAGAGGTTCCTTTCTCTCAGTCGTTGGAAAACTATCCTCAAATTTCTATCATGCTCTTCGAAAGTCCTTGAGTAGACTAGAATGTCGTCAATAAAGATCAAGACAAAATCATCCAAGCAGTCTTTGAATACACTATTCATGAGGTTCATAAAGGTTATTGGTGCATTATTTAAACCAAAATGACCCTTGACATTTATTTCTCTTCAAAATTCATAATCAAACATGCACCTGATGGTCGTCTTTCCATAGCTAGAAGAATCAATAACAAGCCTAATAATGGGATATTAATTGATATTACAGTCTGTGTAGAGAATGTGATAACTGAAGAATTCTTATTTATGCATGAGCTTTATCAAGATACTTATGAAAAATCAAAATCATGGTGAAAGGTGGAAAATTTTCATTGCTTATGGTTTAGGACATTGAACAACAATCTTCTACACTCTCATTCAAGGAAACCTAGAGATCTCAATGCAAGTTTGAAGTAGGAGAAATAGATCTTTCAATAGGGAATCATAGGGTATGATTAATGACTAAAGAGGGTTTCACCACCAAGTTGGGGCTTGGAAAAATAAATGACATGTAAGATCAAACATGGAACCTAATGATATGCAAAGCTTCATTAAATGACCTAAAAATGTATGCAAAACAAAATAGAAGACTGAGAAATCAAAATGTGTGCACCTGGAAACCTTTACGACATTGAATGAAGAATTGAAATGCTAAAAAAATTGAAATTAATGCATATTAGGACTCATACACTAGTCTGGGTGATTTAGTCATAGATTAGGGTTTCTAGACAAGAATAAAAATTTGGCAGAGATATGTCTGGAACTCGTAAAATTTGCAAATTTGACTATATTGGGACTCATATGCCAGAAGTGGCCTCTTAATCCATTTTTTTATTTTTTAGAGAATCTAGATCTGAATCTACTCTTCAATATCTACTCAATCCTCTCAATCTGGTTTCTGGGTCTGAAATGAAAAATTATGCTCTACAAATGTTCTCCAATGATCTTGTAAACAAGGTGACAACTTGAATGACTTTGAACACTTGACAACTTCTCTCCAATATTTCTCTTCAATATGCCTTCAACCTATATTTTCAAATCACACACTAAAGAGAGGGGAAAATTTTATTTTGATAATCAAACCTTGTAATGAAACCAAATGAGATAAAGGAATTATGAATGAACAAAATTTTATGTTTCAACTCAACAAAACCTAGCAATAAAGCGCTGCAAACATGTATGAAGTGGCTCCAATGGATGTAGATCTTGACTATTCCTTGAATGTGATAGATCTTGAATTGAATGCTACCTTGAATCATGAAACCCTACATCACAATTGTTAGCTACAAAACAAATATGATACATGATGACTTTGACATGATGCTTGATAATTAAATAATGCTCCAAAACACTTGATAATCATCCCTTCAATGCTCTTGAATTCTCTTGTAAACATGTGAATTCTCTTGTGAACACAAATTTTCTATAATTATTCTCTTTCAACTTTCTAGGTGTAAAATGAGTGAAATAACCTTGTGTTTATACTTGTTTATGCCAAATTACCCAAAATTACAACACTACAAGTTGACAGTAGATCTAGGAGGATAAAATCCCACCAATAATTTGAATTAAATTTGATTTTAGACCACATGGGACTCATATGCTAGAAGTGGCATATAAGTCCCATTAGGCTAGGCTATGTGACACATTTTTGAATAAAAGCTTAGATTCATGTGAAATCATGATTGGTGCCCCAAAAATTAGGTGGGACCCATATGCCAAAGGTGGCGTATGAGTCCCAAATCACTAAATCTAGTCCATACAATCAAAAAACACCTAAATTATGATTAGATACTAGTTTATGTTGAGATTATCCTTGGAAAGATGCATTAATTAAGGCTTGTGGATGAAAAATAAGGCCAATTAAGGCATAAAGAAGCCTAATTAATTAGTGAGACCCTATATTAGCATGAAAGTGTGGTACAAAACTTTACAACACCCTAAATAAGGTACATTTAAGTCCATTTAGTTCACAAGGGCCCAAGACCTAATGTGAATTTATTAAACACATTACAACACCAAATCAAGGCAATATGAAAGCTCAATTTTATAAGGAGGGCCCAAACAAGTGTGAAAATGTCACAGATGACATTTTTTGACACTACACATGGATTAAAATGCATAATGGTTTTTCTTTCCCTATGATAGGTTCAATAACCCTTCCTTTAAAAGCTGGACCAAAAAAATTAAGTGTCCCATTTTCCATCATCCCATCATCGAACCAATTTCATGTGAAGTTAGGCTACTCATGGCTTCACTCCATGAATGAAATCTTGTTGGTAGTGCATAAATGATTAAATTTTCCATTTTGAAAAGAGATCTTTATTATGCACCATAGTGGCTTTAATTATGTGTCTTCCCATGGGAACTTCTCATTGGATTTTTTTTGGCCCAAACCTATGGAACCTATTAGGCATCATGAGGACTTATTTTTCAAATCTTATCAAAAAATTTAAGGCAAAAAACATAGCAAATTTATCCCTTAGCAATAAGCCTCAACCCTCAATTGAACCATTATTAAACCAAAATATTCTCCAAGTAACCAAGACCAACCTATGACCAATCCTTCACCGATTTCATATAAGAGACCACAAGATAACCAAATAAGTCTTGTTGTGCCTCCTAAATTCAAACAAGTTTGCAAAGCTAAAGATAAAGTGGTTGAACGACTTCCCATGGTTTGTTTTGTTCCTCCCTTAAGGGAAGAAAAGGAACCTATGGTTGATAAACCCACTCCTACACAATCACAACTTTAAAATATAATGAAAAGAAACTAAAATGCTAGAGAGTATAGGCATAAATGTCATGATATTTCTCATTTTTTACAAGAAAAAGAAAAGAAAAACATATAAAATAAAAATCCAAAGTTATTTCAAGTAATTCATGATCATTCTCCACCTTTTCTAAAAAAAGAAAATCCTAAATCTCAACCACAACAAGAATAAGAACCTTCCATCGATATTATCATTAAAAAAATTGTTGAGATAAACTTAGATGATGATAATGAAATTGAAAAAAATGATGAGGAAGTTCATAATGATCTGAATTCAATGTTTTCCTCCTCCATAAGCTTAAATGATAACAACCGTGATGATCCTCCCACAAAGAGTGATTCACCATGTTTTGAACTTGGTGATTTTCTTAATTTGGAACTTGACAATGTCCCTTTGGCTAGTTGTTCACCTTTTGCATATACTGAACAAGAATGGGATGTAGACAACCTACTATAGGTTGACTCACATGTGCTTTACTATTCTTGTCTTTGTTTTTCTTTTCATTTTCTTTGTTTGATTGCATGTGCGTAATTTGATCCCTCATACTATTCTATTTGGCATGTCTTTATGTTCATTCCTCTATTTGTATCTACATTCTTCTATATGTCGTAAACCCTTTTGTCTTTTCCTTTGTCTTGTTTTTTCCTTTTGGGGATGATGTAAGGTGTCGAGACATTTAGGTCTCTTCCATTTTGACCCAAAATATTTTTTTTTTCTCTTTATGTGTCATTCTTCAAGTTCCATGAGCTATTTGGGGAATGATGATATTTCTAAGCTCTATAATAATAATGTAGTAAAGACATATTTTGACCCCAAATCCATGGATCCCTTATGTGTTATTATGGGATTTTATTTAGGGGCAACCCCTTTCATGATGTAGCTTCATTTGGAAACATATGCTTGAAAAAGGTCTTTCCAAATAATCTCTCATGTCCTGTTTAGCATTTATCATTTGCTACATTTCTCATAGTAAGGTGTTTAGTAATTTCTTTAAAGTTGGGGAATACATTTGCATTATCATTTTTAAAATTTTGACTATACTTTATGTTTCATAGTGTGGTCTTCTTACTTTGCATGATGTGTCTTCTTCTTGGTGGTGTCATCAGGTATGATTTCCTCTGAGAGTACTACCTTTCTTGGAATATGATATTCCTCTTAGTGGTGATGCTACAAATTGCATTCCCTAAGTTGTGAATATTTTACCCTAGACTTGTCCTTGGTCAAAGACATTAGAAATAATTTTCCCTATCATAAGAACTTACATGAACTAAAAAAAACTCCTTTGAACATGTCTTATCCTATTTACATTTTTTTCATTAGTATTTAGCATAACACAACTTGGTAGCATTATGAAGCTCAAACTTACAACCTTTTGTATGGCCACCAAGCATAACACACCTTGCTTGCAAGTGGGGCCATGTTTGTTCATAATTTTTTAGCATAGTGTAGCTTACTAAGTCTTATGAAGCTTGAATTTCATATTGTGTGGTGCCAAATTAAAGTTATCATGAGGTATGGATTTGGTATGGTTATGGGAGCCCAATAAGATTCTCTCATTTTCCAATTTTAGGGGCTCACCTAGTGGATAGCGGATTTCACTAGCCCATGAGAGCCTGCATTGTTGTTTGCATAGTGGACAACAAGTTTCACTTGTAAACATTTTTGGACAAATAGATGAGGCTTGATCCACATTGAGTTGGAAAAATAGTCGAGGTTTGATCCACCCCTTTTATTTTTCTTTTCTTTTTCTTTTAGCCTTTGGCATTGTATGATTGAGTGTCTTGTTGTTGTTGCATATATATGTTTAACATAGGCATGTTTCTCCTTATGCCTTTGTTTTTTTTCCATGAGATCTTAGATTTTCCGGGCTTGATCATCCTCCTTGAACTTTGTCATATTATCCTTCCGACAATTGTACAATTAGACCACTCTTGATTGTGTACTTTAGTGTGAGTTTGATACAAGGCCATCCTCTCACTAAAGTGGAGGCTAAATGTAATGTAGAAAAATGTATCCCTTTAAATTTTCATACCTTGTTTGGGACCTCCTAATTAAATTCAACTTAATTATGCCTTAATAAGCCCTATTTTACATTTACAAGCGTAATAAATTACATTTTTTGAAGGGGAAACCCGACAATAATTAATGCCAACACATAAAAATTTACCTTGAGCAATGTGTGTTCGAGGATTAGGGATCTGTGACCCATTCGGCCATGGGCGAATAGGTCATCCCTAGGAATTTGAACCTAAATTTAAAATATTATTTTTGTGGTATTTTAATGTCATCTTGTAATATTTGGATTTCAAGAAATTAACTTGATACTTGTACCTATAAATACAAGGTTATCTTTTAAGTTTCACCTAGCATTTGTCAAGACATTTCAAGAGCACTTTGAAGAGAAAATTCACAAGATAAAATTTAATGATCAAGAGTATTCAAGAGTAGAATTATCAAAGATTTATTGCATCGTTCAAGATCCAGTCATCATTTCAAAGAATTCTTACATCATGCATGTTTTTTGAGCTAACATTGTGATGTAGGTTTCAAAATTGAAGTCAAGCATTAAAAGAATTATTTCAAGTATCAAGATCCACACCCATTGAATCCATTTCATGCAAGTTGTAGATCTACATTCAAAGATTCATCCAAGGATTTTTTGAGTGGTAACATAGCATTGTTCATTCGTCATTCCCTCCTTCATGCTTTATTTCAATTCAAGTTTTGATTACCAAAATGAGGTTTGAGAAAGGCAAACCACCATTCACTAAAAACAAACAATTTTCCCCCTCTTGTGTTTGTGTTGTAGATTTAGATTGAAGACCTCTTGAATTGCAAGATTGGAAAAGTTGCCAAAGTTGTAAAAAATTTCAAAATTGTTGCCAGATCATAGAATCTCACCTACAGATCTGGTTTTTGATTTTTTGAAATTGAAACTTGGACAAATTAGAAGCTACAGATTAGTATCAGAGGATCCCGAAATTTTATGAAAAACCCTAACAAAAGACATATTCGCCCATGGGTGAATGAATCCCAGAAAGCCTCTTGAAAGTGACTTTTGGTGACTAGTAAACATCATTTTTCCCTCCTCAGATCTGCAATAAGTTTATTATTTATTTTAATATTGAGCTTTATATTGTTATTTCAAGTTTGAGTTGGCATAATTAGGTTGATTTTCTATTTTTAGTTTTTCTCCCAAAAGTGTTGTTCAGGCTGAAACCTTTGCCCTCAAGCATAAGGAAATCTAAAGATTCTAACATTTAGTTGATTCACCTAAGGGTTGTTAGTCAATTATTTGTGGGGATCTCATTTTCTAATGAATATAGAAATATAGGTCCATCATACCCCCATTTTTAATCACTTCATATTGGTGGACCTATTTTTCTATATTTCATATACATAATGCATCATGGTGACTTAAACCCTTTGTCTTCATGTGGAAATTTTTCATTGGATTTATTTTGGCCTCAACCTATGGAACTTTTTAAACCTCATGAGGAATTATTTTTCAAGTCATATCAAAAGTTTAAGGAAAAGCACATAATGAAATTATCTCTTAGCATATCATTGAGAATGGTAAGTTTATGGTTGTTCCTCCCTCCCCACTAGTTGTGGATGAACCCCTGCTCAAAGAAAATTCCCTTATAAGTAATCAAGGTATCTATGCTAGATTTCCCCCACCTATATCATACAAAATACCAAGAGACAATCAGGTCATTCCTTTTGTGCCTCCAAGAATAAAGTGTGTAGACCTAAAGAGACAACGGTTTCCCAACCCTTGATGGTCCCTTTAGTTTCTCCCCTAAGGGAAGAAAAGATACCAGTGGTCGATAAACCTACTCTTACCCTATCACAAATTGATAACCAAATAAGAAGAAACAAAAATTCCAAAGAGTGTATGAAAAGGCATCATGCTCTTTCCTGTCAATTGGAAGAAAAGAAAAAAACAACATTTAAAAATTAGACACCTATGAAAAAAAATCAGGAAGAATTATAACTTGCACCAAAACAAGACATAGAATTGAAACAAGAACTTGAACAAGGACATACAACTGAAAACTAACATTATTATTAAACCTCCCATGGTGAAAAAATTTGATGATGAAGATGAAATTGCTAAAATTGATGACCAGGTGCATAATGAGCTTATTTATTATTTTCAAGATCTATGATCCTCTTGATGAGAGTGATGATCATCTTCATGAGAGTGACCCATCATGTGTTGAACTTGGTAATTCTCCTAGTATAACACTTGTTGTATTCTCTTTGGCTAGTATTTTTCCTTTTGTATATGATGAACAAGATAAGGAGGTGGATGACCTACCTTAGGTTAGCTCGCATATGTGGTAATTATTTAGTGTGTTTACTTTATGTGTTATTTGTGTTTGCTTGCACATGATGTGATCTCCTTGTTAGGAATTGTAGGTATAATAGAGATTTTGAAATAACAATTAAGTGTAAATAATATAAATATGTAGAGGAATTAAAACATAGAAAATAATGAAGAATCAAGACAACAAACCATTTTAAACGTGGTTCACCCAATTCTCAAGCTACATCCACAAGCAACAGTCTAATTTATTATCAATTTATAACAAATGTAAAGTATAATTAACATGCAACAATAGTTGTAACTTGCATAAATGTGTTTAATCATCTCCACTACTCTATTTTTACCTATGCACAGTGCTACATGCACTTAACACTTAAACCTATGTTTTTCTCTGTCACAAAGTTGTGACTTTCTATTTCTCTCATGCACTCTATAACACCACACTACTAACTAAATTCTCATGTGAACCTATTTCCTCAACCCATTCAATGTGTGACTATCCAAATTCATGATAGTTTGAATTCTCATGTGCAACAAAAATTATTTGAATTTCGAGTATTATTTACAACCATTGATTTATTTTGGGGGGAAAACCTATTGACAAAAGTGGGGAAAATTTAAACCACAAGTTTGATCAGTCTCCACATAAAAATAATCTCCCACTTGGAGACTGATCAAACTAGACACGCCATATCACTCTCATGTTGTGTTTCTTGGTGTGTCTTTGTGTTTGTGGGTTTTCTTTGGATGACCCTTCTTGCTCCACTTGTACAAGGACATAAAGGAAACAAATATATGGTGGCATTATTCTATTTGCATCTCTATTCTTCTATATATGTCATAAATTTTGTTCCTTTTGTCTTGTATTTTCCTTTTGGAAAAATTGCAAGGCTTTGAGACATTTAGGTCTCTTCCATGTTGACCCAAAAGTTTTTTTGTTTTCTCTCTATGTTTCATTCGTCCATTGTTTTTTCTGTTCCATGATTATTTGAGGAATGTTGTTAATTCTGGTCGCATTTACATTATGTTAGAAAAGACATATACTGACCCAAAATCCGTGGACCCCTTATGTGTTCATCCTTTGTGTTGACTTATGTATTGTCCTAGGGGAAACCCTTTATCATGACCTAGCTTTATTTGAAAACATATCACTAGCATAGGGCTTTCCAAATAAGCTCGCATTTCGTTATTGCATGACATTTATAATTCTTCTACCTTAAAGAAATTTCTCATAACATGGTTTTCAACAATTTATTTAAGGTAGGGCCATATATTGGCATTATTTTCTTCACCTTGTTCACACATGTTGCACTTAGTGATGTGTTGACATTGGTGTTTTTTCTTCACTTTGTTCACATGTGTTGAACTTAGTGATGTGTTCATATAACATCTTGATAATTTTTGTAGCACCATATCAAAATTATCAGGGAGTATACTTCTTGGTTTGGTTAAGGGTACACATCTATTGAATATATTAGACTTCACCAGACCTTGTGTGCTTCTCATTTTGCTACTTGGTCTTGGGGTCACACCTAGTGAATATCATACTTCACTAGTTTGTGATTCACCTAGAAAATATCGGATTTTGTTAGCCCATGAGTGATGAATTCCTTTGGTGTGTATCCTAGCATAACGTATCTTGCTAGCCCATGATTATGCATACCCTCCTTTTGCATTTCATTTTGACATTGTGTATGTTTGTGTATGTTATCTTGTTAAATATTTCATACATTTGTGTTCCTTTATTCTTATGTTGTCTTGTCATGGGATCTTGGATCTTGGGGGTTTGTGCACCCCCCCTTGATCCTTTGTCATCTTATCTCCTCAATGTTTGTACATTCAAACCCATCTTGATATATTTTTCTACTTTAGTGTGAGTTTGAGTGTGAGTTCTTACTCTCACTAAAGTGAGGGCTAAATGTAGCATCATAAATTGTCACCCTTGACAATTTCACACTATTTTTTTCTCCCCCTTAGGTTATTGGACCTATTGAACACTTTTTTTCCTAAATTATGCATTTCATAGCTTATTTTAAACATTTTTTGACAATTTGCAAGTATAAAACAAATGCTCTCATTCAATACTTTCCCCTGATTCCTTAGTTTAAAAAAATAGGCTTGGGACATTAGCACCTAGGGCACCTATGTCCCCATATTTTGGCTCCAAATTCAAATATGTCGGTGTCAAAAATTTGTTATTTGAAATTCAAATATCTAAAGTCAACTTTTGATATTTAATTTTTGGGAAATTCTAGCATAATAGCATATAAATACCTAGCTATTGTATCATTTCAAACTGAACAAGAAATTATTGGGGAATTTATGATCAAGAATTATCAAGAGCATTATAAATCAAGTTAAGAGCATCCATTAGAGGATTTATAACAATATTTCAAGATCCAAATATCATGTCAAAATGTATGTGAGTGTGCTGATGTTTATTTTTCATATTATTTTTGAAGACTAATCCTTGTAGGTCTCTAATAAATTCAAGCAAGCAAGATCCAAGCCTTGAGAAGATGTGTATAAATTTAGTCCTTCATGGAAGCCATTAAAGGGTGGTGAGCTGTAAAACTTTATGGATTCATCATTCCTTCCTATCATTTATCCATTGATCATTAAAATTTCCATTGTGGAACTGGAAACACTAACACAGAGTTTCACCAAGGTAAGCCCCTAAATGACACAACCTTTCTTATATTTTTGAATGTGCAGGTTTCAGGTCCAAAGAGGATTGAAGGAAGTTTGAAGGTCAATTATTTATTGTTGCAATTGAAACCATACACCTTGGAAACTCATGAAAACTCATTTACATAATATCCAACTGTGATCTGACAATGTGAAAAGCGGGACATAGAAGCTCATATTCAACATCAAAGGAGGGCTTCCCTTTCACTTTGTTTTAGTATGTGATGTCTATTTTATGAATCTCATGTTCATACTTGACTAATTTGTAACTATAGTTTTTCCTTTCATTTTGTGGGGTGATCTATTATACTAGAAAAAAATAATTATGTGTTTAATGCCCCTTAAATTATGATCTTAAAAGTTCCTTTAAATAGTACACTTATATTATGATATTTTGATTTATTTGGTTGAGTAAGAGGTAGCTGATTTAGGATTTTTCAACTTATGCATTCATATATTGTAATGGAAGTTAAAACTTAAGATTATCTCTAACCCTTCTCCCCATCCCCTTTATTTTTCTATTATTATAACCTTTGCTTAGTTTATGACCAACATCATCACATTAAATATCTAATGAACAATATTTTTTCTAGCAAAAAAAGCATATTCAAATCAGTTCTAGGAGGGTTGTTTGAGTTTCACCAATAGATTAGCATCATAAGATAAAGAAATAACTTTTGCGTCAAGAATATTATGAAATCTCATAATGTTTTAGTATTACCCTCTTTTCAAGATTCTAGCAAGCAATCACATAAGTCCCTTTGTGTGTTACTAGAAAAAAATAATGATCAACTAAGCTAGCTTGTAGACCAAGATAAAGCTACCAAGGACATTTCCAAGGTAGTCATTTTCATCTCAAAACTTGATTTCCTTTCATGAGAGGTGAGATGCTTTGATATTATATGTAAGTTGGTGAACATGTCAAAACAATAGTCAACACAACTTTAATTTTACCCTCCATCCATTATTATATAAATGATGACACATGTGTCTCGGTATCACATTGCAATGACACTAATTATTATCAAAAAAATTGGTTGTTCCTTTTTTGGGTTTTTGCCATGGTTAAAATGGGCATTACAATCAGAAAAAATAATAAAGAACTTAATATTTGTGCAAATGCAAAGTAAAATAATCAATGAATAAATATTAGCAAATAATTATAGATATTTAGAGTCCACAATATTTAGATTTTCTACCTACATTATAAATTGGCTAAGAAATTTAGGGTAGATCTCAATACAAGGTAGAACATAGATGAGAACCTCAATATGATATGTAAACTAGTTAACAAATATGGCTAGGAGAGGCAATCTAATAAAATTAAAGGATATTTGTTAGAGATAAAACATGAATAAGGTATTTAATGTATATTAATAGGGCAATAAAATAAGAATTTTTTCTTGAAAGGAGATGCAAGATCCAACCTTTATACAATAGATATATTGTGCTTGAAAGAATTCTTTAAAACTTCAAGCTATACCTAAAATAAGCCGAATGGCCTTCATCGTCAATAACCCTTGCTCAACTAGCACAAGCTTCAAATGTTGGTTAGTAATATGACCCAAGAAAGACAATTGGCTCCAATCACTAGTTAATAGAATGGGAGTGTAGTGTAGAAAATTGTACACTCTTGAAAGTGATGAAATTTCAGACTTAACGTGGACAAATTCTAGCACCCTTGTGTTAAACGCCCTTTAAACCATCATTAATAGGCCCCTAAGACCTTTTATTTCAGATCTCGAGGCTTATTTCAACTAAAAATCTCTCAAAATCATCAAAAACACTCAAATTTTTAAAAACCCACCTCAAAAATCTAGGGTGGGGCTCATACGCCACCTTAAGCTTATGAGTTTCCTAGGTAGGACCCATATGCCAGGGCTGGTGTATGAGTCCCATTTGGGGCATTTTTAGGGTTTGAGCGGGAAAATCACCTTTTTAATTAAAATTTTTGGTTGATGTCATCTTTTGAGATCTAAATAACGGTAAATTAGGTTTTAATGCCTATATAAGAAAGCTCCTAAGTCATTATTTCATCCAAGAAATTATTTTCAAGAGAAATTTCAAGATCCAAGCATTCAAGAATATTCAATCATTCTTTCACAAGAGAATTAAAGTTTCAAAAGCAAGCAAAGTTGAAGTCTTGGAGCAACATTAAAGTTTTTTTGTAGGTCTTCAAGCTCACTTTCATTTAAGATCTAGCATTGTCAAGGGTTGATCATGGTTGTCTATGGTGAATCATGATGGATTCTAGGTTGGGGAGATGCAACTAGCCATCGAGCCAAGCCTAATGACTTGTTTTTGTAGACACATAAAAATGACCAAGGCCTGCAAGCAATATTTTATCACCTTTTGCCCTAGCATAATTATGACATTTTAATTATGTTTCTAACCCACATTCAACTATTAATTAAATAATTCACAATTATTTAATTAATTCATAATCTTTCATTCTTCATGATTATTAAATAAATAAATCTTATTTATTTATTTTAATTGTCAAAGTCTTCTAATAATTAAATAAAGTCAATCAATTTATTTAATTAATCTGTATCATTAATGTCCTCCTGATTATTGAATTAATATATTTTAATATATTGATTTTATATGTCACTAATTCTTAAATCCTCTCTTAATTAAATAGATTCATTAATTTATTCAATTAATTAAATGCCTCTTCTAAATTAAATAATTATTCTTAATTATTTAATTGCCTTATGTGACATTTCCTTATTTTTAAATAAAACAATTTATTTAAAAATGACTTCACATAGTTAACTGATTCTTCATTTAGTAATTAATTTCAAAATTCAATTACTCATTATCTCACAAATCCATATTTTGAATTAATTTAATTCAAAAGGGAAATATTCTTCTACAAATCAAGTATTTTCCAAAATTATTGATTTTCTAAAATCTCATCCTCCTGTCTTCTGATTTTTACTAATTTCATCTCCACTATCACATTCAGCCTCGATTTAATTCATTTAATTAAATCTTATTTACACCTATGGGAATTTTTCCCTAACCCTAATTAGGGTTGCCTTATTGAATCTTGACCTTTGATTCTAGGGTATTCCTCAATCTCTCATCTTGTCCGTCCATTCAAGATTGCATTTTCTATAAAATGACAATCTTGATCTCATTTTCGGATCCATGTTCATTTGCTTGAGATACTTTTACTATAGGCATTTAATATCATATCTTAGGCTTATTTTATTATTGCTTGCATATTAGGATTGAGTTTCTAGTTGCATAGTTTAATAATTTAAAATCCTTCAAAGGCATTGTTAAGGCTAGGCATTAGAAAAGTTTGCTCACACACAATCTGAGGGCAATCTATCATTGCATGCAAAGCTTGAGAAGGTATAATGAAAATCAGTCATGGAGTCAAAGGATAGGGGAGATCTTTCCAATTTCTTGCATTACTTTGTGTTTTTAACTTCTTTGCATTTCATTGTTGATGTTTAACTAACTTGCAGGTACAACTAATAAGTGTTGCAATCTTGCAAGATATTTTAGGTCATTACATTGGTGAACTCGACATTCCAACACGTCCTTTTTTTTTACAGGTGTCATATGTTTTTTGTAGGTTTAGGGTACGAAAAGCCACATTTGACATATAGTGTGATGCAAACGCTCTGTTGCGTCGCATTCACATTCGTGTGCGACACAGTCATTCTTCTGAGCCGCATTCAAAACTTCGAACCGTAAACGACTGGTAAAACATAATTTTTATTTTTATTTTTTTTCTCGTTTATTGTAAACTGGATCCGACGTGACTGCAGCCATTATTTCCTTTTTTGTTATCTTTTATTGTTTAAGGGTAAAATGAACCAATCCTAGGATAGACACACTTAAAGATTGAATTTATCAACCCTAGGGTAGACATTTTTTTAAATTTGGAATTTATCAATCTAGGATAGTCACCACACAAAATTTTGTTGAATTAAAATGAACACCATGTCTATGTGAAGCAACATCTTCACTTAGATTAGAAAATCTTTTTGTTGTGGGTTTAAAATTGAACACTTGCTTTGTGTGTTTTGGATAGTAGGCATATGCTCTCCCCTTTACTGGGTGATCAAAAAGCTAGACCTATCCTTTCTTTCATACTTATGCATTTATTGTTTTCATACAACCTTTAGAAGGCCTGCTATAGTGGGAAAAAGTACTCACCCTACGGGAACGACATAAGTGGGAACACCTAAAGCCAAGGTTTCCAACCCACTACAATCAAAAGCAAGTTGTTGATGAAAATTCAACTTGACAGTACTTGACAGGATAACCATCCCCAAATCCTTTGTTCTAAAGGTTGGGAGGTCTCTTGAGGGAGTATATCCATTGCCACACTAAACGAAAAGACTTACTAAGAATCTAGTGTAGTAGCCAGCCATCTCAGTAACCAGACATCCTTTCAATCATGGTGCAAGGGGAGGGAAGAATCTCCCCCCAAGACACTCACCATATAATCACCACGGATTGTTTGCTCAGGAGATTCGGTATCCACTTCCGTCACCTTGAGTACGCACCTAGAAAAGACAAAAACACGGGCGCCCTCTAGGGGGTGATAAGGCTGTGTGAGTTGACGTGATTTTAAGATGTGGGTTGTGATTACGAGGACGACCCACTTGACTTTTAAGAGTGAGTCTGTTTGAACAATCATTTGATATTTTTGATTTCTGTGTTTGCCAAGAATTCTTAAAAATCTTCAAAAAAATTACAAAATCACAAATTGGAATCACAAAAACTGGTCGAAAACTACAAACTGTGTTCGGGTTTTTTCCTAAAACTACATATTGTGACGCAAGCGCTCTGTTGCACCGCATTTGACATCTGGAAAACCGCATTCACTCTGATGAGCTGCATCTGAGCCATCAGGAGCCACATTTGCAACCAGCGAGCCACATTTTCCAGACACAAACCCGCATTCGCAACACTATGTCGCATTTGACACTTCTTGAACCGCATTCGATTCAGTGAGCCGCATTTGCTCTATTGCATCGCATTTTCTACAACGCATTTGCTAAAAACTGCAAACATTTCTTTACTCTCAAAATCAGAAAGTTCACAACCTGTCTCCAATTCAATCAGATCTTTTTTCACTATTACAGTCCAAACCAAACTTTGACTTGCTCAACTTTCCCTCAAAAAAATTGCATATTTACATACCATTTTAGGCTCATAATAGTTCACTTTCACTAGATTGCATTGGTAGCTTCACCACCTCCTTAGACACTCACTTTGGCAGATTTTAGGAGTTGACTCTTACCATTCATTGTTCAAACTTTGCATTCATTAGTAGGTTATCATTGGACCCAATTACCTTTGTCATTTTGTTAATCCTTTTGTGAAGCATTTCCCACTCAATAGTCTAGTGTGGAGATTTCGCTTTGTCTTATTTATAGTCCTTCTACGGTCCATTGATCCTCCAAAATTGAATCATTGCAAAAACATTGTTTGTCCAAGTTTGTCCTCTTTAAGATCTCTCACTAGTAAGTACTTCTTAGGATCACTTATTGCATATCATTTTAGCATCTCCATCTAGTGTCACACCACTTGCATCCACAAGTCTTTTTCATAGCATCATTTTCAAAATCCAAAAAAAAAAAACCAAGAACATAGTCTCATATTTAGATCCATTTTTTCCATCATCCCAAGTTGAGAAAAACTTTGTATGGTTGAAACTAGACTACAGAAAAAGAAAAGACTCATAGATTCCTTTGGACAAGACAACAACTTTCTTGAGTTCACAACTGGCATGGACTCATTTCCCAATACCATGAATAATCCTTGTTTTGACATGGAAAATTCCACAATCAATCCTTTTAGTGAGATGAACATACCATCATCTCCCTCACATATTTTTGAACCATTTATCTGACGAGATCAAAATAGGGATGTCTTTGAAGAAGACATATTAGCTACTGCTCAACATCCAAAAGTTGCTAGTTTTGTAGAAGAAGTAGTCTTAAATGACTTCTAGATTCCTAGCTATGCTCCTTGACCAAGGGGCTAAGTTACCAAAGGGATTTGACCTTAACACTCTTAGAGAAACTTCTCCCACTCCAACATCATACAATTCCTCCATGGGAGCTTCTTCACAGAATGTCATCAACACACTCAATTCTACCTCCCTTGGTCATATCACTACCACAACCAATACAACATTTATTGGGGGATCATCTTCCCAAACCAACACCACATCACAATCCATCCCCCAACAAACATCCACCATTCCTTCACAAACAATGGGGGCAACAACATCAAACTTCTTTGGAACTACATCTAGTTCCATGAGTACATCAACAAACCTACTATTAGGTTCTTTAAGTGCCATTGCAACCAACTCATCTAACCCATTTGGGAGAAATAAATGAAGAGTTTTCATCCAAGGCACCCAATCCACTTCATCACAAGTCAACACTAGCATTCCTATGACCCAAAACACCAACACTCCTCAAGGTCATAATCTTTTATTTGGGCAAGGAAATCAAGGCACACAATCATATACTCCATTTGGGCATCAACAAGCTCAAAATCAACAAGGCGCTCCATTCTTCACTCCACTTGGAAATCAACAAGGTCAAAATGAGCAAGGTCCTCAAATCCAGTCCAATATGGCAGGATATCATATTCCCACTTATGCTTCTCAAGTCCATACACATCAGCACATCCCTCATCAAAATAGTCATTTCCAACAACCGCCCAATCACAACAATCATTTTGCTCACCGGCAACCCATTCCCAATCAACACATCTCACAACAGTTGGGGAATCAAATCGCCTCCACCACCAACATAGGTGATGCTACCAATCATCCAATGGTAGAAGCACTCACTCACCAACTCGCTGCTCTTCAAACACAAGTGGAGAGCTTGCAACAATCCAATAAAAAGTCATACATGTCACATGACTTGTGTCCTTATCCGTTTGACACAACTTTATAAATGCCACCATTTCCTCATGGATATGTGGTCCCTCATTTTCCCAAGTATAAAGGCAAAACAAACCCCCTTGAACACATAAGGGAATTCACAACTAGTTGTATTGACATTGCTTATGAGAAAACTTATCTCATGAGGCTCTTTTCTAGAAGTCTTGGAGGTCATGCACTAGAATGGTTCTCACTCTTGCCTAAGGGAATAAAAACTTGGGACGAATTGGCAAACAAGTTTGTCAAAAATTATGCTTACAATATCGACACAAACATTGACATCACCTCATTATGAAAACTTACCCAAGAGGATGCAGGAGAGACTTTCATTCCATTCTTTCAAAGATGGAGAACCTTAGCAAGTAGATGTTTGGTAGGAATACTCGAAAAGGAGAAAGTAAACATGTTTGTACAAACTCTCCTTGGACCACTAAGGTATGGATTACAAGTACATTGTTGCACCACTTTTGTTGACCTTGTTGAAAAGGGGGTTCAACTAGAAAAAGCCTTGATTGCCAAAGGTGAACTGAAATATGGTGGCAAAACCATCAACACAACCACCAATAATAACCCAAGTAGCTCAAACGAAAAAAAAAAATACTGGGTTAAGAACAAACATATCACAAGTGACGGTGTAGTTGATGCAAAAATCGTAAATGCAACAGGTCATGTACTCACAATCAAAGGAGTACACAATCAAAATGCACCTATAACTACACCGACACCAACTGCCAACGCTCTTCAAAATAATCATGCACAATCTAATCAAAGGCAGTTGCGTCAACCACGATAGTTCCAAAAGTGTACATTCACCCCGTTGGGTGAACCCATCGAAACTGTCTTAAAGAAACTTCTCCAAAATGGTGTCATAACGCTGAAGGAGCTGAAATTGTATGAACCTGGTCAATTCAAGCCATCATGGTGGGATGACAGTTCATTTTGTGATTACCACCGTGCCAAAGGGCACAAAACTTCCTCTTATCGCAAATTGTGAAATCTGGTGCAAGACCTCATAGAGAACCACACCATTGAGTTGGGTGGTCAATCTTTTACATCCAATGTAGATCATACCATACACAAGAACCCATTGCAGGATCATGGTAAGTCTTCCTCGTTTGGTACCAAGCATACAAACAACCAAGCCAACCACATTCGTCCAGCCTATAATACTACTCATCCTACATACAATTATCCCGATGGTACTATTATTAACAATCTTCGCACTGCTAATGAAGATGAATCTATTAATACCATCAACATCAAAAGAGCCCCAGAATGCAATGTGACTATGTGTAAAGGCAAGGTCACTATCCTGGGTCCTTCTGCCCATCAACCAAAGATCACCATACCTGGTCCATCCGCTAGACAATCCATCCCAAAACCGGAGTTCAACATTGTTGAGTAGTTAAATAAAACACCTGCTCAAATATCCATTCTTGAACTACTCCATATTTCACCCATGCATAAGGCCATCCTCGATAAAGTACTGCAAGAGTCAACCGTCCCAACCAACATCGATGTTAACCATTTTGAGACCATGGTCGGATACCTGAATTCACCTCACCATATCACCTTTTCAGACATCGACTATTCCTCACCCAAGCCATCACATAACGATGCCCTCCACATTGAAGTCTTTGTCCACAAGCATAAGGTTCGACAAGTCCTAGTAGATGGCGGAGCAGGATTGAATATCTGCTCTCTGAAATTGGTCAAAGCTCTTGGTTTTTCTGAGGCATGTGTAGATGCTAGAAAAAGCATCATCATCAAAGCATATGATGATGAAGAACGCGCTTCTAAAGGTGTTATTACAATTCCACTCCGAGTGGGACCGGTCATCATAGATACCACATGCCAGGTCCTGGATTGTGATATCCACTATAATATATTACCTGGTCACCCTTGGATTCATGCTTTAAAGGCAATTCCATCCACGTACCACCAATGCCTCAAATTCCCTTTTGATGGAACTGACATCACCATCCCAGGTGATCGTGATCCATTCCAATACTGCACCAACCTGCAAGCTACTACTGAGCACCAGGTACCCATCAATCGGGAGGCCTCATCTTCCACCGCATCCAAATACATTGACCCAACGACACTCACAAAATCATCCATTCCATCATCCTCTACCACACCATATCCATCGACTTCTATCCCAAGTAAAGATATTCAGATCCAGGACCTTGGTTGTGGGGAATTCAAATTAAATACGGCTTATTGTATAACTACAATACCGAAGCCACCTAAAGTCTATGGCAGACCATGTTTTGCAATTGAGCCCAAAGTAACTTTCAACATTCCACCAAAAAGTTTTTTTACACGATGGGGTGATATGGGTGATGAAGACATCATTGACATGGATAACTGGATCTACAAAGACCCAACAGAAATATCTCCACTACCATTGCATCTTTATGGCAAAGGATATGATATATGCAAAGCTCAAGGTTTTGATGGGACAAGCGGCCTTGGAAAGAACAGCAATGGAAGAAGGGAACCTATTATTATAATGGAAACACCAAGATACATAGGGCTAGGGTTCAACCAACTTGGAACTGATGATCAATGTATCTATGAATTTTCAAGTAAGGACGTAACGGCAACAGAAAGTGTCGAGACAAGCGAAGAATCCCTAACCGAAACAGACTCTAATGAATGGGAATGGGGATCTGACAAAACCATCAGTGACTATGGTATTGATGAACTATTCTTAGAACCTGGCCAACCCTCCTTTGAAGAACGATTATGCAAGCAATATAACATTGACCCTATTGATCGACATTCTAAAGATAAGAAATGGGAAAGCATTCCTTGGAACCCAGAAGAACATAAAGTGTCATCAGCAATACCTGAATCATCCCACCCCATTCTTGAGCCCACCTAGGAGCCTGACCTATATGAGCCCATTATGCATGCTTCTGAAATGCCTACTACTAGTCACGATGCTGATAATTTCATCCCATATTATGATTTTGAATTTGATTCATCTGACTTAGAGTATGGACCATCCATTGCATCGAACATGGAAGTGGAAATTGATAACTTTGCCTTTACACTTGAGGCATCAATTTGCACACTTTCCGTATCTTCCCCATCCTTCACCAACACTGACGATGGAATCCCCCTTGTGTACCCACAACTAATCGACTGGGACCAACAAGATCCACTGGTGATGGACATATTTCAGAATAATGAGGAAATTACATAATTCATGGGACTAAGAGAAGGTATTCCATGGGGGGATCACAAAATAGGGTTCTCCATTGATCTCAATTGTGCAGCTTACTTCGGGGAGACTGTGCAATCCTCCAGTCGTAAAAATGCAAAAAGTAAAAAAGAAAAAGAAATGCCTTTAGGTGAAAACCACAAGGCACCTTCTGGCAATAAAATAGTAAAAACAAAGGACGCATATGAAGGTGAAAACCTCTCTGAGGTGCCTAAGGATGGAGGATTGGAATTTCTCCCCATAACACAGGAAAAATCGGCCATGCTCATTGAGGATACAACAAAAGTTAACATAGCTACACTAGAGAATCCAAAAATGATTCTCTTGGCTGCATCATTATCAGATGAAGAAAAACCTGAGTTTACACAGTTCTTCACAGAGAGAAAAGTTAACTTCACATGGTCATATGCTGACATGCTAGGGCTTGATCCCGAATTGGTTTTGCATCATCTTCCTTTAATCCCAGGAATCAAGCCGGTCAAACAAAAGTTGCACAAGATGCACCCACAAATCGCACTACTTGTCAAGGCGGAATTAAAAAAGTTGTTGGATGCTGAATTCATAATGTCAATTGATTATGCGGAATGTATATTCAACATTGTTCCTGTTACCAAGCCAAATGGACAAATCCGTATTTGCACGGATTTTAGAGATTTGAATAAGGCTTGCCCAAAGGATGATTTCCCTCTACCAAACATAGACATGATTGTTGACCTCATGGCAGGATATGAGATGCTATCTCTCATGGATGGTTTTTCAGGCTATAATCAAATCAAAAATGCAACAGAGGATCAACATAAAACAACATTCACTTGTCCTTGGGGAACATACTATTGGAATGTCATGCCTTTTGGCCTAAAGAATGCAGGTGCTACATATCAGAGGGCTATGACAACAATCTTCCATGACATGATGCACATTCTAATGGAAGATTATGTGGATGACCTATTAGCAAAATCTTTGACAAGAAAATATCATCTCAAAGTCCTAGAAAAATTCTTTAGACGGCTTGAGGATTACAAGGTCAGATTGAACCCAAAGAAGTGTGTCTTTGGAGTCACTTCAAGCAAGCTGCTAGGATACATTGTTTCAAGACGAGGCATTGAGGTTGATCCCGCAAAAGTAAAAGCAATTCTGAACATGCCTCCACCAAAGGGAATCAGTGAGTTGCGCACACTTCAGGGAAGATTGCAATCTATTCGCTGTTTCATTGCATAGTTGGTAGACAAGTGTCAACCATTCCAATATCTACTATGCAAAATTAATCCTTTTGTATGGATAGATAAGTGCAACATAGCCTTTGACCAAATAACAGAATATCTATTGGCATCACCCGTGTTAATGCCGCCTATTGAGGGAAAACCATTAATCCTGTATGTCTCCGCAATGACAAATGCATTGGGGGCATTATTGGTGCAAAATGACCATGAAGAGAAAGAAAGAGCCATATATTATATCAGTCACACACTAATTGGATATGAGCTCAATTACACAACTATTGAAAGAGTATGCCTTGCAGTTGTTTTCGCAGCATAAAAACTAAGACACTATATGCTAAGTCATCAAACACATATGATAGCAAAGATTGACCCATTAAAATATCTCCTAAGTCAAGCAGCATTGATAGGATGCTTGGAAAAATGGGTCATGATTTTAAGCAAATATGACATACAATATGTAGAGTGCAAGGCTATAAAAGGACAGGTAATAGCATATCAACTAGCAGATGCACCAATTCAAGCCACTCATTCGTTGATCACTGATTTTCCTGAAGAGTCAATCTTTCATGCAGAACCAGCTCTACCATGGAAATTATACTTTGATGGATCCCACACTAGGCACAGCTCAGGAGCAGGCATATTAGTTATCACACCACAAGGGGATTCAATTCCTAAATCATTTCGGATTGCTTTCCCTTGTACAAATAATATTGCAGAATATGAGGCATTGGTCATAGGCCTCAAGATAGCAATCAAATGGAAAATTCAAACATTGCTCGTATTCAGAGATTCTTAATTAGTCATCAATCAAGTGAATGATGACTATGACACAAAATATGAGAAGTTGCTTCCCTACAAAAGAATGGTGGATAGTTTCTTGATGTATTTCAAAATGATTGCATTTGAACAAATCCCAAGGACACAGAATAAAGCAGCCGATGCAATGGCTACTATTGGATCTCTCCTAGACATCCCTAAGAATGTGTCACAATTTAAATTCTTAGTGGAATAGCTTCTAATGCCTGCATACGATATTCCAGAGTTTGAAATGGTGTGCGAGATTGTTGGTCCCGGTTCGCCTTGGTATATAGACATATACAACTATCTTAAATCCCAAACCCTCCCACCCAACCTGTCTAACAACCAAAGAAAATCCTTTATCCGAAAAGCGGCTAGACATACCATCGTCAGTGACACCTTATATCGTTGTGGCTTTGACAACACCCTTCTTCACTGTCTCGACACTGATGAAGCCCAAACGACTTTACGAGAAGTACATGAGGGTATATGCGGATCTCATTCAAGTGGTCCAACCTTAGCTAGGAAAGTCACCAGACTAGGATACTACTAGCCGACATTGGAAAAAGATGCTCTTCGGTTTGTCAAAACATGTCGAAAATGCCAGGTGCACAGTGATCTGATTCACACACCTGCACAAGAATTGAGACCTATCACTTCTCCATGGCCTTTTGCACAATGGGGACTCGACCTCGTGGGTAAGATCCATCCATCCTCTTCAAATGGCCACATTTTCATAATAACCACCACTGAGTATTTCACTAAGTGGATTGAAGCTGTCCCTCTCACTTACATCACCGATAAACAAATATCCAAGTTTATTCTGAATTACATCATCTGTCAATATGGTGTCCCACAATCCATCATCACAGATAACTATAGTCCATTCCAAAATCAGGACGTTCATGAACTCTATGAGCGATTCCACATCCAACACCATTTTTCCACTCCATACTACCCACAAGGTAACGTCCAAGCTGAGGCGTCCAACAAAACAATTCTTCGCATTCTGAAGAAGACTATCAATGATGTTGGCCGAGATTGGCACCTACAACTTAATCCTACTTTATGGGCCTATCGTACCAACATTTGTACCCCTACTAGAGCCACTCCATTTTCCCTGGTCTACGGATCTGAGGCCATATTACCCATCGAGGTCGAAATTCCTTCTCTCCGTGTTTCTTTGAAAGGAATGATTGATGATGAAGAGTAAAGACATACTCGTCTCCATGAGCTAGAAATGCTACAAGAAAGACGGAAAAATTCCTTAAATCATCTACAGGCATATCAAAATCATCTCTGCCGAAGTTATAACAAAAGAGTCATGGTGAGAAAGTTTGAAATCGGTGACTTGGTTCTCATGCAGAATCCCAGAAATCAAGTAGACCGTGAAAAGCCTGGCAAGTTTGAGGCTAATTGGCTTGGTCCTTATATCATTATTGCTACATTTGGTTTCAGAGCTTATCAGTTGGCCAGACCTAATGGAGAATAGCTGACAAAACCCATCAATAGCTTACACCTGAGAAAGTTCTACACATATCATCAGAGAGCTTGGTTGAAAAACCTACAAAATACAAAAAAATAGAAAAATAGAAAAAAAAAATCGTCCCTTGATGAAAACCTGGCAAACAGGCATCTTGGTGACACAAAAAAATCAAAAAATGGCAAAAATAGTAAAAAGAAATGAATTCATCCAATAGTGAAAACTTGGCAAACAAGCACTTTGGATAGGTACCATGGTGAAAACCTAGCAAACATGCACCATGTGTAGTCAATCATTGCTTCGCCATCTACTATTACTCAAATTGACCTTTACCCATTTGTCATAATCACAAAGGCCTGACACATTCACGACATCCGTCCTAAGTCTTGTCAATTTCGACCATGGTTAACATCTGGTTGACATCATTCCTTGCATATCCTGGCCTTTACCTTGCATTTACCTATCTCCATATCATTGAACTTGGGTATTCCCCGACCTGTCTGGGGGCAAAGACATCATGCCATTGCGGTAGATGCATGATCTTGCATTCTCAGATCACAGAAAAATCATAAAAAGTCTTGAAAAAAAAAATCTGAAAAATCTGAAAAAGCCCTGAGAAAATCATAAAAATCTAAAGAAGTCCTGAAAAAAGACCTAAAAATTAGAAAACATCTAGAGAAAATACAAAAACATCCAAATCAATGTCAAAATCCAAAATCAAAGTCAATCTAATCAATTCAATTGATCATGTCAATCAATCTTTTGTCCACGTCTGAACTACGTTGTCTCTGCATATTTGCTACGTAGGCAAGATTCACCTTTGAATCCCCGAGACATTAGGTCAGTCCTTCTAGGTTTGTTGCAAAATAAATCATGATTCAAACTATTGTCCTTTGGACAATGTCATTGATTGTGTCGAACTATGAGGTCTCTGAGTGCACGACGTAGGCAAGGCCATCAATCGATGGACCCCTGAGGCTGCACTAGGTCAGTCCATTAGGGTTCATGGCACAACACTTTCACACACGTCAAGCTATCTTCAAATCAAGTGAATCTTTGAATCAAGCAAGTCTTATGTCAATTTTGAATTATCAATCTATCAAAAATTTGTTCCATCAACACTTTCAGTCAATTCAGCATGTTAGCAATGACATGTAGTCAAAATCCTATCAAAACAATTTATCATGGCAAAGCTTTGGGTTCTTCTTCAGATGTGTCCTTCAGAAGACAAACTCTCATCAACTTCTTTATGCTTTTGGATGTTTCCTTCCTAAGCATCATCATCATCTAGCATTTTGATGGATTCTCCTAACTCTGAGAATCGATCTCCTAGATATCAATGTCATTCAAGATGTGTCCTTCCTGAATTTGATATCACTCGACACTTAAAACAACATCTAACATTAAAACACTTGGAAAACTTTTTTTTTCTGTCTTTTGATAATAATCATGATATTAGTTCCTTATGTCTTAGGAACCACGACATATCATGATGATTATCCTTGTCCGATTATCACTCTGCTATTAGTTTCTCCACGATGTCCTGACTTCAGGATTTAGAGAAGCAACGACATAGTATGATGATTTTACTATTTGTTTTTACTATCATGTGGCTAGTTTCTCAAGGATGTCCTATCATCAGGATTTAGAGAAGCAGCGACGTCTCATGATGGGGTTGGTTTTTCTGGTGGTTGGTCATGATAAAGTGACTAGGGGCAACTGTGTTCCTTGCATGAGTCATGATCATCCTTGTCTGTGACCATTGATCTACGTGATGTTTCAACCTTGCACACTATTGATGTATGTCATATCATAGTGTTTGTCAACCATCATGACATTTTCGCCCAATGATGATTAAAGAGCAACAACTAGAATAGCATTATAGAAAAGATTTTGAAGGATTTTTATTTTTTGCACTAACATGCATATCTTTGTTCGCACTAACATCCATCTTTTTCTTCTCTTCTCTCATTCTCTGACGATATCCTGTGACATACAAAAAAAAAGTTGCATACATAATGGCATGATCATTTCATATTTACATTGCATAAACATTATCATTTGCATCAACATATAAGCATCATAAATAAAACATTTACATCAGCATATAGGAATTACATCATCACAACATTACACAATGCATACATACATCCATAATCACATTCATAAACATAAGCATAAATACATCTCATAGCATCATCAAAGCATCACATAAGCATCTCATAAAAACATAGAATACCATAACACATTACATCATATAGGCCACATCAAAACTGCATCGCATATATAATCTCAAAAAAAATGTTATGTCACAGGATAGAGTCAAATGATATCCCAAAAATAGAGCTCGTAGGCTCGAATATCAAAATATATATATGTGTCTAAAGCAAGTCCTAGGATGGTCCTCCTCCATCTCATGGAGGTGAATGGGGAGGTGACTGCGGCTGAGTCATAAGGTGAACAGTGAACTGAATGGGTGTCCTCTCCTGCGTCTGACTCTGTGATCCCAAGGGATCGGTAATGGGAGGCTGGCTCTGCTCTGTCTGATGCCCTGAAGATACTGATCTATGACCATGCTCTGATCTGTGACTGTGACCTGATGAATGTCTATGAGAGCTATGAGATTTGTGGCCTGAAGACTGCCCTGATGTAGTAGACCCTCCAACACTGGTGTGACTACTACTGTGAGACTGGTTGCTGTGTGTCCGGCTGCCAATACCTATCCTGCTGTAGGATCGGGACAACCTTGGGTCTTGTCTATCTGGTTGAACAACCTGCTCATATAATGCCCTATATTGGTCCTTGCTCTCTACTACCCTGGCCAACTCTCGGGCCATATCCCCTATCGGTCCAGCACATAACTCAGCAAACTCTGCAACCCACCACTCTGACTCCTGTCGTCAAATGATGGCCTGATCCCTCTCAACTTGAGTAACCTCCAACTCCGCTACCAAGGCCTTGTTCTGAGACAAGGCCACATCTAGTCTACTCTGCAGATTAGTAATCATCTGGTCAATCGTGGTATCCATAGGAAAAATGGGTAATCTATCACCCTCATCATCCCCAAAGATCATGCGCTCTTGCAGCCGCTGATCTGCCTCGTCATCCTCCTCATCCTCCTCATCTCTCTCCCCCTCGTCCCAGACCTCCTCCACATCTATGTCGAGAGGGTTTCCCCCAACAAGTGGATCCGCCTCCACTCTCTACTCCGCCACCACCTTCACCTCCTCCTCAAACACCACCTCCACCTCCTCCTCACCTCCTCTAGCCTCCTCGACTCTCGCCTCTGACTCTCTCTCCTCCCCCTCCTCTTGAATAGGTGACAGTGGTACTCCACCTACTCTCTATCTAACTCTCCTGGGCTGCCTCCGCCCTCCGCCATCCCTCCTCCTCCTCACACCCCTCCCATCTCCTCCACCTCCACCATCTCCCCCACCTCCTCCATCTCCCCCTTCTCGGCCTCCACCATCCTTGCCTCCATCTCTACCTTTTGAACTCATCTTTGTTTTCTTTATCTTTCTTGAACCTCTCAACCATTCTCATTTCAAACACCTGGAAGTTATGCACATCTCCATCCCTTCTAGAGGGTCTCAAGTTATATTTTTCAATGTAAAAGTCACTGGCTATTGCTTGAGTGACTTCCTTCTGTGTAGTGGGATGTGCAACTTCAGGCATAATTTCTTGATCCAACATCATCAATCAGCTAAGTCATAGTTTTCAACTTCTTGGGCTTGGGAGTCCTTTGGAGCAATTTTCCTACCATATCTTGCTTTGAGAGATCCAGCTACACTACTTTTCTCTTTCTTAATAGATTATCTTCTAGCCAAACAAGAGTATCAGGAACATTGGTGTAGACACCTAAAAATGACCTAAAAATGACCTTTGATTCTAGGGTATTCCTCAATCTCTCATCTTGTCTGTCCATTCAAGATTGCATTTTCTATAAAAGGACAATCTTGATCTCATTTTTGGATCCATGTTCATTTGCTTGAGATACTTTTACTATAGGCATTTAATATCATATCTTAGGCTTATTTTATTATTGCTTGCATATTAGGATTGAGTTTCTAGTTGCATAGTTTAATAATTTTAAAATCCTTCAAAGGCATTGTTAAGGCTAGGCATTAGAAAAGTTTGCTCACACACAATCTGAGGGCAATCTATCATTGCAGCAAAGCTTGAGAAGGTAAAATGAAAATCAGTCATGGAGTCAAAGGATAGGTGAGATCTTTCCAATTTCTTGCATTACTTTGTGTTTTCAATTTCTTTGTATTTCATTGTTGATGTTTAACTAACTTGCAAGTACAACTAATACGTGTTTCAATCTTGCAGGATATTTTAGGTCATTACAATTGGTAGCTTTGGAACTGGAGACGTTCTATTCGTGGGATGAGTATCTATTTGAATATCATGTGAAGAGAGTGGAGAAGATCTCCATTTTGAGTTTCATTAACCTCCCTGATAGGAGATGACCAAGGTGATGAAGAGGAAGAACTAATATCAATATTATGTAAGTCATTTTCTTCTCCTTCATCCTCTTTATCTTGATCTAAATTTTGTAAATTCAGGAGGTCCTCTCTATAAGTCGGTTGAAGCTCATTCCTATTAGGAGGTTCTTCGTCACCATCACCTTGGGCTCTAGACTATAATGAATGTGTGGCAACCCCAAAAGTTCTTGTAGTCACCAAAGGTTGACTACTACCTCCTGCTACTTGGGTGTTCTATTATCTAGTATTAGGATAGGATTTCTCTATCTTCTTTTTGGTAACCCACTCTTGAGTCCTTTCCAAAATATTGGCAATCCTTGCTTCAATCATTTATTTCTCTTTATTGCTCCAATCCATAGTAGGAATAGGTCAATTTCCTATTGATTTTGTGAGAATTGGGTCCACTAGGTTTGACCCATCATCTTCAATTCCTTGTACATCAAAAATAAAATTATAGATAACTATTTGTCTCAAGGACAATCTCATCCAACTCCTCTTTCTCACTTCAAATTCATCAAAATAATCTACCCAATAGTCCTCCAAAGTAGGAAAATGGAGGAAACCAGGACCTAGTTTTAAATTATCCCTAATATAATCCTTTAGGTCGAAAGGAAAACATTCATTGTAGGTTTCCAGATTGTACCTGGTTATTTCTTTTTTTATGTTGAGGGTGTTTGACATAGACTCACAAGTGTAGAGGCTGAAACCTTTTGGAAATTTCACAGTCACCCTTCTCCACTCTTGGCATCTCTTGTTGACATCCACAGACTACCTATAGATCTCAATCATCAAAAACTTGTCCTCTAGATGTATTGGGAGTTTTATGGGTGTGATCCCACAATATTGGTTTACAATTTTTGGCCAAACTAGACATTGAACTATTTTTTTCTAACTAAATCTTCACTTTCAGGCACCTATAACAGATAAACCATGAGTATTTTAAAGATGATGCAAACTAGTAATTTGTGAATTTTTTTCTGTAGATTCTAAATATATTTTTTTCAAAATTGGAATCAAATTGCACTTCTTTTTCCATCTCCTTTGAAAACTATTTTTTTCAGTAAACACCATTTTTAATTAGTGATGCTCACTGTATAAAACATAAATTTTTTTCCATGAAGCATAAAGTTCTATTTTTTTCAAATTTAGATTTGTAACTACGACATCTAGTGCTTTCATTTGGTTTCATAGTGTTTTATTGAATATTTTTTCCTTAATCAAGTTTTGAAGTCAAACCAATTACAATTCAGACACAGGCAGATTGTATACAACATAACTTTTTTTGTATGTATCGAAATTAAATTTTTTTTTTTGTTGGATCAAGGATTTCAATATCTAGTGCCCTGATATTTTTCAATTTCTTTTTTTGATAATCTTCTATTTTTCCATATGTGTAGAACAAAGAGCTTGATTTTTGGTGAAAAACCTACATTTACAAGAAATAAAAAATAAATATAATAATAAAATTAAATTTATTTAACATTATAATTTTTGGGAAGCTTATAATAAGGAATATACTTTAAAAAAACAAAATTAAATAAATTCATTTGATCCCCCAAAAGGTAAATCAAAAGTGGTTTTTTATCAACATTTTGATAGGTGTAAAGGAGGATTTGTTATAGGTATGGTTTAAAACTAGCAGGGTTCTATACAAGGGGGTTTGATCTAAGGTGGTTTGATCAAACCCTCTTCAATTGGAATCCTTCAAATGTAACTTTTTAAGGCTTAAATCATTATATTTTCAAAAAATATGTGCTTTCAAAAAAAATCAGAATCTCTCAGAAATTGTAAACTAGCATTGTGGGTTCACCCTGGGAAAACTAGTGAAACCACCAGCCCGAATATAGGAGAACCTCTGAAACTGGATGAAATGAATACCATAAAAGTTGAAAAATTTTATAACCTCATGTTACAACAACATTTCAATTTTCCCTTGCAATTCTTGGGTCACTCTCATAGTTAAGGTGTCTGATATCCTTCTGTGATGAGAAAAAACTCTTGTTTAGCTACATTTTATCAAGGTACTCAAAAATTGGCACATGATCACGAGGGAGATCACTTGGCCTTAAGCCTAGCCAAGGTCTAGTATTTTTAATGGCATAAATTAAGTAGGAGGACATGAAAAATTCCCTATCACCAAGAAAATAGACCAGCAAGTTGTGTAACCTATCACTAATGAGTGTCGCCCAATCTATAAATTGAGTTCCTCTGAGTATAATTTGGATGAATAAATACATCCACTCTTGAGAACCAAAGGCATCCTCATTTCCATGGATTCTATGTAGCAACAAAATTATGTTAGATATTTCTCCCGCAAAATGGTTCTTATGTAAATTCTGGGGTAACTGAGATTCGCCTTCCTTGGGTTTTTCCAACTAGTTCCTTGCCATTATGTTCTGATAGTACCCTTTCTTGACTGAAAATTCAATCTAGGAATTAGTGAAATCCATGGGCAAGTAGGGTCATCTTTCAAGAATTATCAAGCATGAGGCCAAGGTGGCTCTTTGAATTTTAACCACTAGCTGATTGTCCTCAATTCTTATTTCCCAGGTCCTAGCATTATAATGCCTTATACATACAAGAATTAATTTTGGGCATTGAACAGCTATGGGAAAAGTGGCTATCTCTACCAATCTTCCTTTAATTACTCTCTGTGTGATAGGTGGTGGATTGGTAGAATTGAATTTTTCTTTAAGCTCATTCATGTTTACTTACCCAAGCTTAGTGTCTCTTATCTCAAGCATGTCACATATTAACCCTAAGATGTACTCATAACCTTAATACTTAATTCTAGCCATTTATGGATTGCTAGGGTTTGAATTTATTTTCACCAAGTAATCTAAAATGTAGGGAAAAAATACCTCAAAATGACCTTGGATTCTGAGGGTGGAAGTCTGCATTGGCATGCTCTCTTTCTTCACATCTCTCGGAGTGAATGTTGCAACTGAAGAATGCCTTTTCTTGGCATGAATTTACTTTTAAATCCCCATGAAAAATGTGTAATTATATAAGAATTAACTGACATTTCCTATCATGTAGGCATGTGTTAGCTTTCACATTACTTCCTCATTATAACCACTTTTTAAAAATTTGAAAAGGAATGGCTATACGAGTGGGGAAGTGGATAGTTCACATAACCTTACAAATCACTGCCCAAGTTCATCCTTAGCTGCAAAAAACTGCCCACTTCTTATTGAAGTTAATTATTTCTTTTTGAGCAGTGAATGGGAGAGTTTGATGAACTTAATAACACGTCACCTCACTACTTAAGCTTGAAAATAAACCAAAGAGAAATTTTCATACGTTCATATAATTGGGGAAAAACTATTGGTGTGTTCAAAACAAATGAGACAAGTTACAAGGTGGAAAAGAGGAGAGTTAGAGTAACTTCATAAGATATTGCCTAAGTTATGTTGCAAGTATGGATGTGTTTGGTGGTGTTTTCATTAATGTTGTCATTGATGCCAACACTGTATAGGTTGAGCAAGTTGGTTTTTTCCAAGTGCTTTTGAGAAAATTTGAGAAATAATGGAAGTTGTGTTGAAGTGTGTTCTAAGCATGCTCTGGTATTGTGGTTCGTGTTTCTCATGTGTTGACCCAATTCCTATGTGGATTTATAGGTGTGTTCATAAGCTAAAAAGTATTATATATTATGAGTTTCAACTTCTAGTTTGTTGGAGAGAAAAAGTTATGTTCACCGGTGTGTGAACTAGTTTGTCAGAGTTATCTGGTAATTGACTGGTAGAAATATTTTGGCTCCATAGTCTCCTAATAATTGGCCTTAGATCTTGTGGATCTAGGATATTTCTCTTTCTGAATATCTCTGGGTTCTGAAATTTTTTCTTGTGGTTCGATGCTCTAAAAGACTTGCTCTGAAGTCTCTATGTTTTTGTTGGTTGTCCCGGTTGAACTGGTGAAGTTTTCTCTGCAAAAAAGGTTTGTTGGATTTGTTGCAGATGTATCTGAGTTGTTCTCAGAGATGGTAAAATGACTGGTGAAGCATGTTGATAAATTTGCGTGTGTTTATCTTGCTTGTGATATGTGTACTTTAAATTTCATTGGTTTTTTCACTAGGTTTGGCTGACCTGGTGTCTACATGTTACATTTGGTTTTTGCATCGAATTGAGGAAGCATGTGCATGATCCAAGATGTTTTTTGGGTCCTAAATTAAATATGTATTTGGTCCCCTCACATTCTTATCCACCATGGGAATGTTGAGTAGCCGACCTAGTTTGAATTTGTAAAATGAAATTGTATAGCCGACCTAGGAGAATGTTCCTGAGGTTGAAGATGGTATAAATACAAGATAATTTGTGTGAATTTCATATCCATCCATCATTCGATACGAGCAAGAGAAGAGTGTGGAAGAGAGCATTATGGAAATAGTACTTCATTGTATTCATGATCAAGCTGTGAAGTGTGTGGAACTCCTAGTAGTGGATCATTATCTATTTCTTTGTATTTTCTATAAGAAATGAGCCTCTCTTTTTGGACAGTGAGCCCTTGATTTGGGTAGTGAGCCTTTGTATTTGTGCAATGAGCCCCGATGAGGAAAAAATAACCTCATCATATTAATACAAGGAAGGCCTATTCATATGTGCAAAATCCTCATCCTCTACCAATTAATTAAAATTTAGGAGAAATAATTGCTTGTCTTTTAATGAAAATTTGTATAAACTTTATTTCTTCTGATTTATTGAAGTATTTTGTCAATACGGATTTAATGGGTTGTTTTTAGTCTTTTGTAGGATAATAATCATATGTATCATGTAGCAATTTGAAAGCATTCAACCAACACGTGCTATAGAGAAGATCAAAGATATGCACTGGAAATTTGCTCCAGAACTTTAGGCTGATGGACCGAGGATATAGTTGTTGTTAGCTTTAATTTCTGTTATGTTTTTAAGTTCAAAGACTTCATGGCTCGACTTGAGCCTCTTTAATGTTTATGTAATGGGTTTTAAAGACATGAAAGTTGATTTGTAATCTGTTATAGAATTTTTCAATGGTTATCCACGCCATCTAAAATCTAGAACTTAGTTAAAAAAATTTCTATAAAGATGTAATTTCCAAAAACAAAAAAAAATGCACAATAGTAATGTTATGTTGTTAACCTATTTTCTGAATACATATGAATAAAGAGATTATCTTCTACCAATTTCTGAGTTGTTGAGTTATGGATGAAAATTATCTTTAATGGAAGAAATTTTGAATCAGTTATGTATGTGACCCGAGGATGAACTTAGTAATCCGCGAGCTGGTCACTCGAGGGAGAGTAGATTAAATAGATGATTATTTACTTCGTGTTGTTTTATTGCATGCATGATAATTACAAGTATAGTTTCTTGCACATGTTAATCTTGTAAAATTTGCTAATACAGTTGTTAGAGAGTCTGAAGTTTTGAAGCACTCAGCATCTATTCTTTTTGTAGTATGCTAGTTGTTGAGAAATGTTATTTGTTATGCTTAATTAGATTTTTCCTAGTTTATTCACAAGCTTTGCTACTTTTTTAGTTCATATTATTTTTTGTTTAATTGTTTCCATGCTTTCTTATTTAGTTATCATGTTTTCTAGGTTAGTCATTTTATGCTTTCTAGCTTAATGTATTTTCAGTTCTCTTTAAATTAAAATGTTTACCCGTAGATAGTTAGGTGGCCTTATGTTAGAATTTAATGTTAGAAAATAGAAAATATAAGGGAGATAATCAAGCCTTCCTCTTCTATTGCAAACTGCCTTGGACACTGCTCGATCGACATATTGAATTTTATCTTATAAAGTAATGGGACCTAACAACAACCTATCACTT